>VMBQ01003605.1:4263-75545 GCA_007657795.1 Dreissena rostriformis | reverse complement strand
CCCCCACATTATTCCCCCTCTCCACTCCCACCTAAAAAGAAATTCTTATTTTTTGGAAATATTTTTTTTTTATTTTTTTTTTGAAAGACCGTCCAACCATCCCACCCAAGCTATTGCTATCAAACTTGAAATATAATCTTATTAGTTTGTTTTATGTCTTTACAAATGTTCAATAGATTGTGGAAAATATACCTGAACTCAAAATCGTCTATAATGTACAGTTTGTACCACTTCTTTAAAACATAAGCGATCAATAAGTTTCAATTATGGTCCAGTTAGAATATGACTATATTACCTTGACCTTATTGAATATGAACAATTTCCCCATGATGGCTTACTTTATACTGTCAAGAACTTGAATAGTTGAGCGCGCTGTCTTCTGACAGCTCTTGTAACAAAAACCAAGTACATGTGACAAACAATTTGTCTATGTTTCAGGAGAGGAGAAAGCGAGAGGAGGCAGAAAGGAGAGCCAATGAGGAGATTGAGAAACTCCGACAGCAGATGGCACTGATGCAGTTACGGCAAGTAAGTATGGGTATGGGGGACACTGGCAGCAGAGTGTCAGCATCATTATCATTTAAGTTATTGCTTTTATTCTCATCATCACCATCATCAAAGACATTGGTATAATTATCATCATCATCATCAATGATAATGTTATCATTTTCATCATCATTATCAAATATAATCATCCAATTCATTTTAATAATCATTATAATTGTGCTTTAAAGTGGTAAAGAATGCAATTGGTTGTACAAAATTATGTATAAATAGTGAAACAATTTGGTATTTAATATGATCATTTTGAACCAATTTGTTTTAAAACAATTTACTGGGATTTAACCCTTTCCTGCTCTAAAGTAAAGAAAAACTCGCAGGCTGTTCTGGTTTTATGCTGTTTGCTGCTCATCAGTATCTTAGGGTTGGAAATAAAGAGTTAACAATTTGGAGTCAGTAAGAAAGGTCTTTTTTTTTATTTGATTTTGTAAGGGAATACAAGCGCGCCTAAATGGGTATATAAGTGGTAAAGGCCTAACTAGACTGATATGATATTACAGCCGACCCGGCCACCCTCTACGTACAGCATCAGCTCGTACATTAGTCGTATCCTGGTGCCCCCACCCCCCACTGCGGCCTCCCGCATGACTGTGGTCCCTCCCCCAGTATCGGCCCACAGGACTCCCACACCGGCCGCCACACCCACAGAGATGTTCAACGAGGCCATGAAGTGTCTCATACAGAAGGTGGCCAAAACACAGAACGCAAGTGAGTGCAGATGTATATATTATATAAGGTGGGCTTTGGGAAAATTGGGCTTAATGCATGGGCGTAAAGTGTCATCCCAGATGAGCCTGTCCAGTCTGCACAGGCTAATTGGGGATGACATTTTTTTTTTATTTTATTTTTTTTTCGTTTTCAGGAAGTCTTTTCTTAGCAAAATTCAGTTTGGGTGAAAAGAGTTGTCTCTGATTAGCCTGTGAGGACTTCACAGGCTAATATGAGACAACACTTTACACACATGCGTTGAGCCCAGTTTCTCAGAGCGAGACTCATTTAACCATTTGCAATCTGAGCCGATATATCATACTTGAACACACCACAATCTTCACTGGAGAATAAGATTGATCATGTATGTACTGGATGTTGTCACTGTCCCATGCACCAAACAAAAAATTACAAACTTCTGTTATCAGCTAAAATTGTTAACATAAAACATACTGATAATGTTCAGTAATGCTAGAGTCAGGTCAGATAAGTACATGTACTCAAAGGAAATTAAGTGTGTGATCATATCTACAGTTTGTAGAAAATAAATATTGTGTATTTTAACAGCTTGAAATAATTGAAAATTATAGATTGTTTTTCGTAAAATCCTGAACAGTATAATACTTTAGTTATGATAAATTGCCTTACAGTGAGGCAACTCATGGAGGCTTTTTTGACAGGGCATATCAGTATGTTTTGTAGTACCCCCTCAAACGAAGTTTGTACAGGAGTATACTGGACTCATCCTGTCAGTTGGTTATGTGGCGCTGTGCATGTGTATTTGGTATTGCAAACTGTATAAGTGAAGGACGGTATTTTCTGGGTATGTCACAATATTGTTTGCAGAGTTATGTGACTTTGAACTAAGGCAAAATTGGTATACTCACATCAATGTTTATCTGAACTTTGAGTCCCTATTTTATTTTGGGAACAGCAAGAGCTTCATAAACCCTCTCAAAATGGTTAACTTAAAAACAGAAATGACTTGTTTTTACTAATGAGAAGATTTGGCAAAGAGATATAAGTATCAAGTATCTATTTTTAATAAATCTTTTTGATAGCTGAAAATATGTCAAAAATCACCAATACACAATCTTTCTTAATGCAATTTATAGAGTTTGCTTTTCGATATAGTTCTCCAATGATATGGAGTCATCAACTTCATGTTTTGTTATTTTGCCTTAAGTATAAGGGAAATGTTATACTTACATGTATTCAATCTTTACATAAGTAATATCTAATGATTAAATGTTAATTTTGTAAATATTGAACACATGAAAGATTAATGTTCACTAACCTCTCACAAAAGGTTGGACAGACAGTGTGTCAATTGGAGTCTTTTATTCTATCAACAAACTTGCCATATGCAAATTATTTGTGTGTGTGTCCCACAGCAATACTTTTCCCAAACATAATGTGTCAATTAATATCACATTCACGTGCAAAGTGGCCCATTGTGTCCAATAATGATACTTCGCAAAAATTGTCAGTTTATATCATTTACATATGTATGCATTTTGCTGCTTTAAGAGTTCATTCAGTTATACTCGGGCGAAATGAAGGCCATATGACCATGGTTTACCATGGCTAAACCATGGCTGACCATGGTCATATGACCATGGTTTACCATGGTAGACCACGTTTCATTAAATGGCACCACAGTCTTTGGCCATGGTCATCATGACCATGGTTGACCATGGGAAAATACCATTGTTGACCATGGCAAAATATCATGGTCGACCATGGCAAAAAACCATGGTTGACCATGGCCAAATACCATGGTCAAAGACCCTGGTGCCATTTAACAAAACGTGGTTGGCCATGGTCATATGGCCTTCCTTTTGTAAAACAGCACCAGGGTTTTAAGTGGTCATGGTTTTGACAGAAAAAGGCTGATGATAACTGCTGGAATTTCTGCAGGAATTTCCTGGAGAATTCCAGGAAAATGGTCAGGCTTGATTGTTCTGTTTTGTTTTTTTTAACAAAACTAGAAATAAAAGGCAGTTTGACTTTTATAATTAACTTTTTGGCATAAAATACTTGTGTGGAAAGGCTCTTACTTTAAGGGATGTGTCAAGAGCCATTGAATTACTGAAAGAACTTAAAGATAAAATTCAGCATTGTAATAAAATCATTAGAATTGCTGATCCGAGTAAAGTAACAGTAACTTTGCCAATCATGGTCCATGTTTTAATTTACCATGGCCAACTATGGTCTGTCTTTTGTCGCCATTGCTGACCATGGTCCATGTTTTTTGTGACCATGTCCAACCATGGTCTGTCTTTTGTCACCATTGCCGACCATGGTTAACCATGGTCATCATTGCTGACCATGGTTAACCATGGTCACCATTGCCAACCATGGTCCATGTTTTTTGTGACCATGGCCAATCATGTTCCTGATCATGTTCCACCATGGTTTTTGATGGCTGACAATCAAATACCATGGTCAACCATAAAAAAATATGGTGACCATGGTCTACCATGGTCATCGTTTTGCCTGGGTAATTCTACAAACAGTGTCAAAAGGATTTTGTTGTATTTGAAAGTGTAAACCACTCTTTTGATGAATTTGATTATGTTCCCGATTATAACATGGAAAGGGCCTGAATGGATAAAACATGCAACACTTTTGGAACAAATCTGCTTGATCTTTGTAGATCAAATAATTTGCCAGTGGTTAACGGTAGATTAAGTAATGATTTCAATACTGGATCGTATACTTATATCGCCCAGCACGGAGCGTCTGTCATTGATAACCTACTCATAAAAGACACAAACTTTTCAAGTATATGTGATTTTACAATACATTCTATAAATGAATGGAGCCATCATACCCCGATTGGTTTCACTCTTCTTTGTAATAATATTACACCTGTAGTGAATGAAAGCTCCCATGTTAGGTATAATTGGAATAGTGATTATGTAAATACATTTCGAACCAGTCTGATTGCCAAATTGCCCGATTTTAATAGGATTACAGGGAATATTGATAACACTTATCGGTTGTCTATAAATGATGCACTTAATAGTTTTACTGATATAATCCGGGGTGTAGCGGATCCTTTATTTTCCAAAACAGTATATCACAAAAATAACAATACTTCATTCTCCGACACATCTCATGTGAATGATGCAGACTGGTTCGACAATGAATGTAAAAATTTAAGAACAATATATTTAGACTCACTGTATGCTTATAATACATGTAAAACAAAAGTTAGTAGACAATACTTTTGAAAATATAAAAAAGAATACAAATTATTAGTACGAAAAAAGAAGAAATCTTACTTAAAAAAGAAATACTCTGAAATGGAAAAACTTAGGGTTGGTAAACTGAAACAATTTTGGAGTTATTTTAACCCTTTGAGTGCTGGAACTGGATTTTGAAGGCCTTTGCAAACAGTTTGGATCCAGATGGCGTCTCATCAGGATCCAAACTGTTTGCTATTCTGATAGTATTCTTTGAGAAAAAAATCGAAGAAAATACTAATTTAGACATTCAGCAGACAACATTTTAGCAGACGACAAATTTCCCAGCATGCAAAGGGTTAAAAAGAAAAAGAAATCAGTTGGAAATGATGTTTCTGTAGATGACTTTTGTAAATACTTCTCATTATTATGTAACAATGTATTTGTATGTAATAATGCAGAAGCAAATGCATTTTGCCAAGAAAATAATTTTGATAATGATGATTGCCCCTTTGAGGAGTTAAATATCCCTATTACTGCTGAAGAAGTTTTATGTGCTGTTAAGAAAACCCTCAAGAAAGGCAAAGCTGCAGGGCAAGACTTCCTTTTAAATGAGTATTTTACTGAGAGTATAGACATCTTGTGTGCTCACCTGTGTGATTTATTTAATGCCATCTTAGAGTCTGGTTTCTTTCCTGACAAATGGATAGAAGGAGTTATCGTTCCTGTACATAAAAAAGGGGATACAAAAAATGCACAGAATTACAGGGGAATAACACTAGTTAGTTGTTTTTCTAAACTTTTTGCAACTATTTTGAATAAAAGAATTGAAACGTTTTGTGAAAATAATAATGTAATATCTGATGCCCAATTCGGTTTAAGAAAAGGGAAATCAACTGTTGATGCGATATTTATTCTTCACTCAGTCATACAACACTATTTAAATAATAACAAGCGTCTGTATATTGGTTTTATTGACCTAAAATCTTGTTTTGATAGTATCAACAGAAATTGCCTTTGGCTTAAATTATACAAATGTGGTATTCAAGGTAAAATATTACGTATAATTAAGGATATGTATGAAAAGGTTAAGTCTTGCGTTCGCAGTTGTAATACGTACTCAGACTTTTTCAGCTACGCTGTTGGATTACGTCAAGGGGAGGTAATTTCGCCTCTGCTCTTTTCTTTATTCGTGGAAGACCTAGAACTACATTTACAAAGTAATTTAGATTCAGGTTTATATTTTGACGATATTGTGTTAATATTATTGTTATTTGCTGATGATATGGCAATTTTGGGTAAAACACCAGAAGACTTACAAAATAGCTTAGATAGTTTATATGATTATTGTAACTGTTGGGGTTTGGAGGTAAACATTAAAAAAACCAAGGTTATGGTTTTTAGAAAAAGAGGCAGAGTACTTCCAAATGAGCAGTGGAGTTACAATGGGAACTTGTTAGAAACTGTAGATAATTTCAACTATCTCGGTACAATTTTTAATTACACTGTCAATTTTGCTATGAACCAAGAGCATTTAATTGGTAAATCATTAAAAGCATTTAAATTACTTATGTATAATTGTAGAAAATATGATATTAAACCCAAATTACAATGCCAGCTCTTTGATTCCTTTATAGGTTCAATATTGAATTATTCTGCCGAGATATGGGGCGCCACTAAATCTAAAGAAATAGAGCGTATACACCTCAAGTTTTGTAAAAGTGTTTTAAAGGTCAGAATGAGTACTTGTAACGCTGGTGTATATGGTGATTTAGGAAGGTACCCGTTATATATTACTCAATATATAAGGATAGTTAAGTATTGGTGTGAATTGTTAAATACTGATTATATTATTATGAAAACGATTTATCGACAAAGTATATCTGATTGTTCAAAAGGTTATAATAATTGGGTATCAAATGTTTAAAAGTTGTAAGAAACATATGGATTTGCTGATTGCTTTAGAAATAGCGATACTCTTGATTGTAAAGCATTTTCACATATATTTAAACAAAGATTGATTGATACTTATTAACAAGACTGGCATAGTTCTGTTGAAAGTAGTAATGTAGTAGATTTGTTACACAATTGTAAAGATTCTCTGTCATATGAACTATATCTAGATGTATGGTCAAGTAGTTTAAGATTCTTTGTCACTAGAATAAGATTATCTGCACATTCTTTAAGAATACAAACTGATAGATTCAGTAGAAATAGAATACCAAGAAATGAGCGATACTGTCAATGTTGTAATTCCCTTGATATTGAAAACGAGTACCATTTCACTCTTATTTGCCCTTGTTTTAGCAATATGTGTAAGAAATATATTAAGAAACATTATTATGTACGACCATCAATGTCCAAATTTATTGAGCTATTGCAAACTGAAAACAAATCTGTATTGATTAAATTTGCAAAATATATTAAAGAAAGCTTGGAAATTAGAAACGAAATTATAAATGTAAACGAAAACTGATCATCCTCTTTACATGCTGTGTTTTGTTATATTGAAATGTCCATTAATCCGTGTTTATGTGTTATACTGATTTATGTGATGTTATAAATTGTTATATAATAATATGTGTGTATGATGATGTACTATGTACAAATCAAATAAAATATCTGTTCTGTTCTGTCCTGTCATGAAAACATAACCTTTAATTTACACATTGATCATTCACCTGCCTTGTTGAAATGGTTGGTATCCATATATTGGAGTCTCGCTCTGATAAAACGGGGTTTAATGAATGTGCGTAAAGTGTTGTCCCAGATTAGCCTGTGCAGTCCACACAGGCTTATCAGGGACGACACTTTCCCTTTTTATGATATTTTTCGTTTAAAGAAAATCTCTTCTTAGCACAAATCCAGTTTAGGGGAAAGTGTCGTCCCTAATAAGCCTATGAGGACTGCATAGGCTAATCTGGGATGACACTTTACGCACATGCATTAAACCCCGTTTTCATAGAGAGAGGCTCATTTTGAAAGTTAAATTTATCAAAACTTCAAACAGTTGTTTATGTTATTATGCTCCCCCAAATTTTTTGGGGGGAGCATATAGTCGCCGCTTCGTCTATCCGTGCCTCTGTGCGTCGGTACGGATTTTTGTCCAGGCTTTTTCTCTGCAACTAATGACCGGAATTCAATGAATTTTTATGGGAAGCTTCACTACCAAGAGGAGATGTGCATATTATCAGGGGGTTCTGGTCAGATGATTTTTCACAGAGTTATGGCCCTTTGAAATTTTCCATAAACTGTACATATAGTGCAATTCTTGTCTGGGCTATTTCTCAGCAACTAATGACCAGAATTCAATGAAACTTTATGAGAAGCATCACTTGCAAGAAGAGATATGCATATTATCAGCCAGTTCTGGTCTGATGATTTTTCACAGAGTTATGGCCCTTTGAAATTTTCCATTAATTGTACATATAGTGCAATTCTTGTCCGGGCTATTTCTCAGCAACTAATGACCAGAATTCAATGAAACTTTATGGGAAGCTTCACTACACAGAGGAGATGTGCATATTATCAGACGATTCTGTTCGGATGATTTTTCACAGAGTTATTGCCCTTTGAAATTTTCCATTGTACATATAGTGCAATTCTTGTCGGAGCTATTTCTCAGCAACTTATTACAGGAATTCAATGAATCTTTGTGGGAAGAATTACTACCAACAGGAGATGTGCATATTATCAGCCGGTTATGGTCGGATAATTTTTCACAGAGTTACAGCCCTTTGAAATTTTCCATTGTACATATAGCGCAATTCTTGTCTGAGCTATTTATCAGCAACTTATTACAGGAATTCAATGAAGCTTTATGGAAAGCTTCACTACCAACAGGAGATGTGCATATTATCAGCCGGTTATGGTCGGATGAATTTTACCAGAGTTATGGCCCTTTGAAATTTTCTATAAACTGTACATATAGTGCAATTCTTGTCCGGGCTATTTCTCCCCAACTTCTCACTGGAATTCAATGAAGCTTTATGGGAAGCTTAACTACCTTGAGGAGATGCGCATGTTATTAATGGGTTCTGGTTAGATGATTTATTTAGAGAGTTATGGCCATTTGAATTTTTTAAGTTGCTAAACCATCCATCGTATTATTTTGTCCAAAGTAATGCCCCTCAAGACTTTATCTTTTATCTGAATATATAGTGCAATATTGTGAAAAAAAAACTTTGGGAAGCATCACCCATCTCCGACAGTTTCTTGTTTATTAGGTTGGGATGATTTTCTCAGTATAAAAAAAAAACAAGATGCTGGTGTCAATAAACCCAGATGCTCGCGGTGGAAGCCCTGTCAGTATTGATTCATTGGCTCAATTGGATAAGTTTAACCCTTTGAGCGCTGGAACCGGATTTTGAAGGCCTTTGCAAACAGTTTGGATCCAGATGAGACGCCACAGAACGTGGTGTCTCATCAGGATCCAAACTGTTTGCTATTCTGATAGTATTCTTGGAAAAAAATCGAAGAAAATGCTAATTTAAAAAATTCAGCAGACGACATTTTAGCAGACGACAAATTTCCCAGCATGCAAAGGGTTAAGTCAACAAGTCAATATCAAGGTCAAAATGAGGTCATGTGATTTAATTTGCTGAGTGTTGAATGGAAGTTCGAAAGCTTTTTAGTATGAAGTATTCATTTTTAGCGAATTTTGAATTTGGGTAAACAAAGAATTTGAACCTTTTGAAGTAGTAGGTGATGTGGATGCGTTTAAAGTTTTTATGTATAATGTCAGTGTAAGTGTCAATGCTTTGTAGCAAACAGCATTGAAATTAAAGGAAACTCATCATTTTGTGTTTAACCAAGACTTGGACCTTCCTAAGTCCAAAAGTAGGTCTTTTTCAAGGTCAAAATGATGTGAGGTTATGTGGGTGCATAGAGTGTTCATAGAAAGCACTCGTGCAAGTATCAAAGCTTTTTTGGAAGCATTGTACGAAACATGTCATTTTGGGTTAACCTCATACGGGTGGATGGAAAGACAGAAAGGGCGGACAGAACAACGAATGGACATGCCAATTGCTATATGCCTCTCTGCATAAGTAGGTGCTGCGATCATTAAATGATTTCTTATATATAGGAATATATAAATCAGGAGAGCTTTAGCTCAAGTGGTTTGACAGTCGCACATTAGAATTGTTAATTTACAGATAAATAATAATAATGCAATAATTTTTGGACTCTTAACATGAAACAACAAATATTTTGCGCTCAACTCTATTATATTTCTTTTTAATTGTCAGTGGTTTCACCACAGTTTGTTTTCTGCCTATAAAAAGATTTCCGAGAAGCATGTTAAATTATAAACATGATAGACAAGATTGCCTGCCTTGTTTCCACTTACCCAGTCTTTGTAATTGACTTCATTGTTCCAATTGCCAAACCTCTGTAATTAACTTGCTTGTTTCCAGTTAACCAGTCTCTCTAATTGATTTCCTTGTTTCCAGTTACCCAGCCTCTGTAATTAACTGCCTTGTTTCCAGTTAACCAGTCTCTCTAATTGATTGCCTTGTTTCCAGTTGCCCAGTCTCTGTAATTAACTGCCTTGTTTCCAGTTTACCAGTCTCTGTAATTGACTGCCTTGTTTCCAGTTACCCAGTCTCTGTAATTTACTGTTTTGTTTTCAGTTACCCAGTATCTGTAATTGACTGCATTGTTTCCAGTTAACCAGAATCTGTAATTGACTGGCTTGTTTCCAGTTACCCAGTCTCTGTAATTGACTGCCTTGTTTCCGGTTGCCAAGTCTCTATAATTGACTTCCTTGTTTCAAGTTACCCAGTCTCTGTAATTGACTGCCTTGTTTCCAGTTTCACAGTCTCTTTAATTTACTGTCTTGTTTTCAGTTACTCAGTCTCTGTTTTTGACTGCCTTGTTTCCAGTTACCCTATCTCTGTAATTGACTGCCTTGTTTCCAGTAACCCTGTCTCTGTCATTGACTGCCTTGTTTCCAGTTACAAACTCTGTAATTGACTGACTTGCTTCCAATTACCCAGTCTCTGTAACTGACTGCCTTGTTTCCAGTTGCCAAATCTCTGTAATTGACTGCCTTGTTTCAAGTTACCCAGTCTCTGTAATTGACTGCCTTGTTTCCAGTTTCACAGTCTCTGTAATTTACTGTCTTGTTTTCAGTTACTCAGTCTCTGTATTTGACTGCCTTGTTTCCAGTTTCCCTGTCTCTGTAATTGACTGCCTTGTTTCCAGTTACCCTGTCTCTGTCATTGACTGCCTTGTTTCCAGTTGCAAACTCTGTAATTGACTGGCTTGTTTCCAATTACCCCGTCTCTGTAATTGACTGCCTTGTTTCCAGTTGCCAAATCTCTGTAATTGACTGCCTTGTTTCCAGTTACCCAGTCTCTGTAATTGACTGCCTTTTTTCCAGTTGCCCAATCTCTGTTATTTACTGTCTTGTTTCCAGTAACCCAGTCTCTGTAATTGACTGCCTTTTTTTCCAGTTGCCTAGTGTCTGTAATTGACCGCCTAGTTTCCAGTTGCCTAGTGTCTGTAATGGACTGCCTTGTTTCCAGTTGCCTTGTGTCTGTAATTGACTGCCTTGTTTCCAGTTGCCTTGTCTCTGTAATTGACTGCCTTGTTTCCAGTTGCCAAGTGTCTGTAATTGACTGCCTTGTTTCCAGTTGCCTAGTGTCTGTAATTGACTGCCTTGTTTCCAGTTGCCCATGCGGAGGGTGCAGACAAGGCAACCCTAGACAAGAAGACTGAGGGATTCCTACATCAGAACATCAGGGATATCAAACAAGCTCAGGTATGTAAGGAAACATGAGGTATATCAAACAAGCTCTGGTATGTAAGGGAACAACAGGGATATCAACAAGGCTCAGGTATGTAAGGGAACATTAGGGATATCAAACAAGCTCAGGTATGTAAGGGGACATCAGGGATATCAAACAAGCTCAGGTATGTAAGGGAACATCAGGGATATCAAACAAGCTCAGGTATGTAAGGGAACATCAGGGATATCAAACAAGCTCAGATATGTAAGGGAACATCAGGGATATCAAACAAGCTCAGGTATGTAAGGGAACATTAGGGATATCAAACAAGCTCAGATATGTAAGGGAACATCAGAGATATCAACCAAGCTCAGGTATGTAAGCGAACATCAGGGATATCAAACAAGCTCAGGTATGTAAGGAAACATCAGGGATATCAAACAAGCTCAGTTTTGTAATGGAACATCAGGGATATCAAACAAGCGCAGGTATGTAAGGAACATCAGGGATATCAAACAAGCTCAGGTATATAGGGGAACATCAGGGATATCAAACATGCTCAGTTATGTAAGGGAACATCAGGGATATCAAACAAGCTCAGGTATGTAGGGGAACATCAGGGATATCAAACAAGCTCAGGTATGTAGGGGAACATGAGGGATATCAAACAAGCTGAGGTATGTAAGGGAACATCAGGGATATCAAACAAGCTCAAGTATGTAGGGGAACATCAGGGATATCAAACAAGCTCAGGTATATAGTGGAACATGAGGGATATCAAACAAGCTCAGGTATGTAAGGGAACATCAGGGATATCAAACAAGCTCATGTATGTAAGGGAACATCAGGGATATCAAACAAGCTCAGGTATGTAAGGGGACATCAGGGATATCAAACAAGCTCAGGTATGTAGGGGAACATCAGGGATATCAAACAATCTCAGGCATTTAAGGGAACATCAGGGATATCAAACAAGCTCAGGTATGACATCAGAGATATCAAACATGCTCAGGTATGACATCAGGGATATCAAACAAGCTCAGGTATGTCATCAGGGATACCAAACAAGCTCAGGTATGACACCAGGGATATCAAACAAGCTCAGGTATGTCATCAGGGATATCAAACAAGCTCAGGTATGTCATCAGGGATATCAAACAAACTCAGGTATGTCATCAGGGATATCAAACAAGCTCAGGTATGTCATCAGGGATATCAAACAAGCTCAACTTTCTTTATTAGATTCTAATGTGTTTTCACATTTTCCTTACAATTTTTATTGTACAGTCATACAAACGCCTTTATAGCAAGCGTCTTGTTACTAAGATCAAGGCATATGGCACACATAGTTTGATGAACTTAGATACACACAGCATTCAAGACAAACCTTTTATTCCTCTGATTGAGCTAATAAACTCAGATATGCTGCTGTTAGTTCAAAGCAAGCCTTTTGTAACACAGATGATGCTGTTTGGCAGCATTTGTAGTTTGATAATCTTAAATAAACTCAAAATTTCTGTACTCCATTCAAATGAAGCCAATAGTTAGACACATAAAGCTGTTAAGCAACATATCTAGTAGGTTAATCTAGTATCATATCTTGTATGATAATCTTAAATAAAGTCAGGTTTATTGCTCTCTGTTCGAGACAATCCTCTTGTTACACAGATCGAGCTGTTTGGCAAGAAGCTTGAGCCCGGAGAGTTTGACCGGATGGCACCTGAGGAGCAGCAGGATAAGAGTGACAAGATGATGCAGCTCATACAGAAGTGGAGGGAGGAAAGGAGGGCCAAGGAGATCGGGGGGAAATAGGGGGCTGGAATAGGGTCTACATAGAGGGGAGAGGAAAGCCAAGGATATCAGGGGGGAAATAGGGGCTGGAATAGGGGACTCATAGGGGGAGCAGGAATAGGGTTCACGTAGTGGGAGCAGAAATAGTGCTGTTTGGCAGCAGCATACTTAGGGGAAAAAAATAGGGGCTTAAATATGAGCCGCAAATAGATGCCAGGTATGTCTAGGAGTCAGAAATAGGGACCAAATATTATGCCTGACAAAGGGGCCAGAAATATGAGGTCAAAATAAGGGATTTTCTAAGGCTTATGTGTGGTCATTTATGGGCATTGACATTCCAGCTCAAAATGGGCACTAGTGGAGAAACTTGTGTATTCTCACATAGGCATTCAAATTCCAGATTCACATGATTGCTTATTTTAGCACTATAGATTCTCATTAGTAAGGAATCATATGGGCACTTACATTGGCACATATTTGTGTAGAATGGGATCACATGGGCACTTTAATAACCACATATTTGTGTTCTCACATTTGTAGCAGATGTTACCAATGAGATCACATAGGCACTTACATGGGCACGTATGCTCAATGGACAAAACAAGGGATTTCATGTGAAATGTTGTTATTAGTATTTATATAGTTGTTTGCATATGGTCTCACATAAAAGATCATTTAGATTATTGTGAATAACATGTTTGGGCCTATACAGACTACAAAAAGACATAATAAAAGTATAACCAATAATGGTGTTATCATTACAGTTTTTGACTTTATGTTGACTTGCATTTTTAGTGAACTGTTTTCCAAACCAATAGTCTTCCGTTGATTAAAAACATGTTTGAATGAGTGTTATTTATTGTCATATAAAACGAGAGAGATGGGAATTAAATTATGGAGAAGAGTAAATGAGAGGAATCATTCTTCACTAAATTGTTTTGTTAATTCTTTTATTTTGATATCACTGGTTGCATTTGCTTTTAAAATTATTTCTTATAAAAATGATCCAGATTTAACTCTTTGTTCACATATTTTAAACTGTTTAAAAACGGGGCAAAATGACCTTTGAGTACAGTGTTATAATGTTGTTTATAATAACATGTTTTTGTACTTTATTGTTTCTGTGATCCTGTATCATGTCCGTCCATGTTGGTCTTATACTTGTTATCATAACTATTTTTTACGCTCTGTGATATTGAATGTAATGTTTCGTGTTGAAAATTAATGTTTATTATTTTCTAACCTTTCAAGTACTTTCTGAAAGCAACCATAACTGGTGTGTACTATTTGTTGTGTCAGAATGATATGTTTAATAGATCTGTTTTGTTTTCTATGAAATCACTGACTGTAATTGTTATTGAAATATTGAAAAAATAAAGAAAACACTTGTGGACACTCTTGATGTGATATTTATTGCCCAATCTTCATGAAACTTTACAGGCATTTGATATCTCGGCTGAGTTCAAAACAGGGTCGCGTGGGTTTGAAGAGTTTATCAGAGCCTTGTGTTTCATACTTATTTTTGCTTAAGCTTAGTTTGCCAGGACCTGGTGTTTCATCATAATTTTATCAGGGTCGATATCTATTGGACTCCTATGTAGAACATTCATTAGACAAACTCGAGTTTGGAGTAGTCGATGTACTCAAGCACATAAACCTTGTTGCATAAGAAATAACTATTAATGAACCAGCCATAATGTGCTGTCAAGGAATGTAATCTTCTTCTTCTTCCATGTAATGGCCACCTTCAACTGATTGAAGATAATTGCCATGGTGCGCATTAGAGATAAAGAAAGGCAAAAGTGAGAGTAAAAGTGTGAAATATATACAGTGTGAGATAAAAAATGGAGGGGAAGTTAGATAAAGTGTTTGGCTAGTTGAGATCTGAAGATTTCAACTGAGCCAGCTGACAGTATGTCTGGTGGAAGGTTGTTCCATTTCCTGATGATTCTCGGAAAGAATGATTTTTGGCGATAGAGCGTTCTGCAGAATAGGATGTGGAAGTAGAATAAGTTGTTTGTTGGTTTGGACTTGTTCAGATTTGGTTTGAGACGATTTTTGGATGGTATGTGTACTAGGTTGTTTACAATTTTATAAAACATTATTAGTCGTGCTTCTTTGCGTCGGTCTTCTAGTGATTTCCACTGAAGGTCTTTTACATGTCTGTAACACTTGAGTGATTATGGTATCTGTTTTTGACGTATCTGGCTCCTCGACGTTTGATCATTTCCAGCCTATCCGTATTTCCCTTTTCATATGGGTCCCAGATGGTGCAGGTATATTCCAATGAAGGGCGGACGAGTGACATATATGCTTGTTCCTTGATGGCTGTGGATGCAATGTTCAGGTTTCTTCGGATGAAGATTAGGTTTCTGCTGGCTCTACTACTGATGTTGTTAATGTGTTCGCCCCAGTCTAGTTTTTCATTCAATGTACATCCAAGGTATTTTGTTGATTTAACATGTTCTAAGATGTGGTTATGGAGTTTATATTGATGGATGATGGTTTTGCGCTTGCGTGTTATTGAAATGACTTGACATTTTTCAGGGTGAAATTCCATTTTCTATTTATTTTCCCACGATGCTAGTTTGTTTAGGTCTTCTTGTAATTTTATGCAGTCTGTGTCTCCTGATATGGTGAGCTATGCAATGGTGTCATCAGCAAAAAGTCGGACCGTAGATTTAAGGCCGTCTGGAATTTCATTTATGTAGTAGAGGAAGAGGGATGGGCCGAGGACAGATCCCTGGGGGACGCCAGAGTCGACTTGTACTGTGTCTGAGGATTCTCCTTCTAGCACGACCTTCTGCGTTCTGTTTGTAAAGAATGCTTGGATCCAGGCTAAGGTCTTCCCTTGTATGCCATAGTGTTCGAGCTTGTGAAGGAGGAGGCTGTGGTGTACCTTGTCGAACGCTTTCGAGAAGTCCATTACAAGGACATCGGTTTGGTGGCCATTCTCCATGTTTTGGGTCACGTCATCGGTGAACTCCAGGAGCTGGGTTTCGCAAGATCTGCCCTTCCGAAATCCGTGTTGTAGTGGGTAGAGTAAGTTTTTTGTTTCTGCATGTTTCATGATGTTGCTGGTAACAATGTGTTCAATGAGTTTGCAGCAGATGCAAGTTAGAGATATTGGCCTGTAGTTAGCTGGGTCATTTTTGTTTCCTTTTTTGTAAACTGGAGTTACGTTTGCCTTTCGCCAGTCGTCTGGGATGGTGCTGGTGTCTATAGAGAGTTGGAATATGCTTGCAAGGATAGGTGATATTTCTTTTGATAGTTCTTTTAGGACTCTTGGGTTGATGTTATCTGGACCTGCAGCTTTGAAGGGGTTGAGTGAGTTGAGAAGTTTTTCTATTCCGACGGTAGATAGTGATTTCAGGAGCAGGTGGAGATTTCATGCTGGTCATGTATTTGTTGGTCTTGAATTCTTCAGCGGATATCTTGGGACTTTTGGTGAATACTGATTGGAACTGCTTGTTGAGGATGTTGGCTNTGTTTCTTTTGAAACATGCGTTCTTAGTTTCATTGTTTCTTTTGAAACATGCGTTCTTAGTTTCATTGTTTCTTTTGAAACATGCGTTCTTAGTTTCATTGTTTCTTTTGAAACATGCGTTCTTAGTTTCATTGTTTCTTTTGAAACATGCGTTCTTAGTTTCATTGTTTCTTTTGAAACATGCGTTCTTAGTTTCATTGTTTCTTTTGAAACATGCGTTCTTAGTTTCATTGTTTCTTTTGAAACATGCGTTCTTAGTTTCATTGTTTCTTTTGAAACATGCGTTCTTAGTTTCATTGTTTCTTTTGAAACATGCGTTCTTAGTTTCATTGTTTCTTTTGAAACATGCGTTCTTAGTTTCATTGTTTCTTTTGAAACATGCGTTCTTAGTTTCATTGTTTCTTTTGAAACATGCGTTCTTAGTTTCATTGTTTCTTTTGAAACATGCGTTCTTAGTTTCATTGTTTCTTTTGAAACATGCGTTCTTAGTTTCATTGTTTCTTTTGAAACATGCGTTCTTAGTTTCATTGTTTCTTTTGAAACATGCGTTCTTAGTTTCATTGTTTCTTTTGAAACATGCGTTCTTAGTTTCATTGTTTCTTTTGAAACATGCGTTCTTAGTTTCATTGTTTCTTTTGAAACATGCGTTCTTAGTTTCATTGTTTCTTTTGAAACATGCGTTCTTAGTTTCATTGTTTCTTTTGAAACATGCGTTCTTAGTTTCATTGTTTCTTTTGAAACATGCGTTCTTAGTTTCATTGTTTCTTTTGAAACATGCGTTCTTAGTTTCATTGTTTCTTTTGAAACATGCGTTCTTAGTTTCATTGTTTCTTTTGAAACATGCGTTCTTAGTTTCATTGTTTCTTTTGAAACATGCGTTCTTAGTTTCATTGTTTCTTTTGAAACATGCGTTCTTAGTTTCATTGTTTCTTTTGAAACATGCGTTCTTAGTTTCATTGTTTCTTTTGAAACATGCGTTCTTAGTTTCATTGTTTCTTTTGAAACATGCGTTCTTAGTTTCATTGTTTCTTTTGAAACATGCGTTCTTAGTTTCATTGTTTCTTTTGAAACATGCGTTCTTAGTTTCATTGTTTCTTTTGAAACATGCGTTCTTAGTTTCATTGTTTCTTTTGAAACATGCGTTCTTAGTTTCATTGTTTCTTTTGAAACATGCGTTCTTAGTTTCATTGTTTCTTTTGAAACATGCGTTCTTAGTTTCATTGTTTCTTTTGAAACATGCGTTCTTAGTTTCATTGTTTCTTTTGAAACATGCGTTCTTAGTTTCATTGTTTCTTTTGAAACATGCGTTCTTAGTTTCATTGTTTCTTTTGAAACATGCGTTCTTAGTTTCATTGTTTCTTTTGAAACATGCGTTCTTAGTTTCATTGTTTCTTTTGAAACATGCGTTCTTAGTTTCATTGTTTCTTTTGAAACATGCGTTCTTAGTTTCATTGTTTCTTTTGAAACATGCGTTCTTAGTTTCATTGTTTCTTTTGAAACATGCGTTCTTAGTTTCATTGTTTCTTTTGAAACATGCGTTCTTAGTTTCATTGTTTCTTTTGAAACATGCGTTCTTAGTTTCATTGTTTCTTTTGAAACATGCGTTCTTAGTTTCATTGTTTCTTTTGAAACATGCGTTCTTAGTTTCATTGTTTCTTTTGAAACATGCGTTCTTAGTTTCATTGTTTCTTTTGAAACATGCGTTCTTAGTTTCATTGTTTCTTTTGAAACATGCGTTCTTAGTTTCATTGTTTCTTTTGAAACATGCGTTCTTAGTTTCATTGTTTCTTTTGAAACATGCGTTCTTAGTTTCATTGTTTCTTTTGAAACATGCGTTCTTAGTTTCATTGTTTCTTTTGAAACATGCGTTCTTAGTTTCATTGTTTCTTTTGAAACATGCGTTCTTAGTTTCATTGTTTCTTTTGAAACATGCGTTCTTAGTTTCATTGTTTCTTTTGAAACATGCGTTCTTAGTTTCATTGTTTCTTTTGAAACATGCGTTCTTAGTTTCATTGTTTCTTTTGAAACATGCGTTCTTAGTTTCATTGTTTCTTTTGAAACATGCGTTCTTAGTTTCATTGTTTCTTTTGAAACATGCGTTCTTAGTTTCATTGTTTCTTTTGAAACATGCGTTCTTAGTTTCATTGTTTCTTTTGAAACATGCGTTCTTAGTTTCATTGTTTCTTTTGAAACATGCGTTCTTAGTTTCATTGTTTCTTTTGAAACATGCGTTCTTAGTTTCATTGTTTCTTTTGAAACATGCGTTCTTAGTTTCATTGTTTCTTTTGAAACATGCGTTCTTAGTTTCATTGTTTCTTTTGAAACATGCGTTCTTAGTTTCATTGTTTCTTTTGAAACATGCGTTCTTAGTTTCATTGTTTCTTTTGAAACATGCGTTCTTAGTTTCATTGTTTCTTTTGAAACATGCGTTCTTAGTTTCATTGTTTCTTTTGAAACATGCGTTCTTAGTTTCATTGTTTCTTTTGAAACATGCGTTCTTAGTTTCATTGTTTCTTTTGAAACATGCGTTCTTAGTTTCATTGTTTCTTTTGAAACATGCGTTCTTAGTTTCATTGTTTCTTTTGAAACATGCGTTCTTAGTTTCATTGTTTCTTTTGAAACATGCGTTCTTAGTTTCATTGTTTCTTTTGAAACATGCGTTCTTAGTTTCATTGTTTCTTTTGAAACATGCGTTCTTAGTTTCATTGTTTCTTTTGAAACATGCGTTCTTAGTTTCATTGTTTCTTTTGAAACATGCGTTCTTAGTTTCATTGTTTCTTTTGAAACATGCGTTCTTAGTTTCATTGTTTCTTTTGAAACATGCGTTCTTAGTTTCATTGTTTCTTTTGAAACATGCGTTCTAAGTTTCATTGTTTCTTTTGAAACATGCGTTCTTAGTTTCATTGTTTCTTTTGAAACATGCGTTATTAGTTTCATTGTTTCTTTTGAAACATGCGTTATTAGTTTCATTGTTTCTTTTGAAACATGCGTTCTTAGTTTCATTGTTTCTTTTGAAACATGCGTTCTTAGTTTCATTGTTTCTTTTGAAACATGCGTTCTTATTTTTATATTTATGTGTTGATCGTTCAATGTCGTTTTCTTAAAAATTAATACACAAGACTGTATAAACGATAGACGAACGTCGGTCGCATGATTATTTGAGCCTCGTTCTGCTAAAACTGGGCTTAACACATGCACGTAAAGTGTCGCCCCGGATTAGCCTGTGCAGTTACACTTTCCGCGTACACTTGATTTTCCTTTGTAGAGACCCAATTTAAATAAAACAAATACCATAAAGCTAGAAGTGTCGTCTCTGATAAGCATGTGCGGACACTTAAAGCACATGCGTTAAGCATAGTTTTCCCAAAACGAGGCTGAGGTGTTTTAAGTTTGCTCGGCGTAAATTACGGCTTTTACAAGCCCATTGAAGGTTTTACATTAGTGTCATGAAAGTGTTTCGTTTTGCACACTTGGTTTGGAATGACCATTTCTCGGATACTAGGCTGTAACGCACAATCCCCCTGCAACGTCTCAATAAAACTCTCGATTTTAACACCGTACAGCTTTGGTAAAACAGTTTAATTATCATTAACCCATTTATTGCCTAGCGTCTAGAAAAAAAGGCCTTGGCAAACAGCGTAGACCCAGATTAGACGCCGCATGCGGCGTCTCATCAGGGTCTGCGCTGTTTGCTTAAAGAATTTTTTCTGTAAGAAATATTCTAGATATAAAAATAAATATAACAGACATCCCTCATTTTCGAAATAAATTGATCCAATTTAAAAGGATGGGAGAGTCCACTAGGCATAAATGTGTCGTGTTCTGAGAAAACTGGGCATAATGCTTGTGCGTAAATTGTCATCCTAGATTAGACTGTGCAGTCCGCACAGGCTAATCAGGGACGACAATTTCCGCTTTTATGAAATATTTCGTTTAAATGATGACTCTTCTTAGCGAAAATCCAGTTAAGGCGGAAAGTGTCGTCCCGGATTAGCCTGTGCGGACCGCACAGGCTAATCTGGGATGACACTTTACGCACAAGCATTTTGCCCGGTTTTCTCAGAACACGCCACAAATGGGTTAATAGTGTGCCGAGCATTGTTAGGAATGAGATACAAAGTATCTACATAGTGAACAGTATTTTGTAAATCAAAACAGTGGTCATTTTGACACAAAGAAAAACACGACTGCAGCTTTCGAAATGTCTGGTTTATTAACAACAAAGTGTTCCACCAAAGATATTACTTAACTAAGACTTGCTGGTATATGATGTTGAACAGGTAAAATGCCCGACCAAAACAACTCATCAGTCCCTCTTTTGCATGTAAGTTATTTAGTAAGTTAATATACATTAGAAAATAGAGATCTTGTATTAAATGTTATTTAATATATATATATATATATATATATATATATATATATATAAATTATATCCGATACTTTTGTAAAAATACGCAAAGTGCATGCAATACGTGGATCAGCATTGAGCTCTAGACAACATGGGACTTTTAAACATGTTTTTGTTTTATTTCGATATATATATATATATGCTGATCCACGTATTGCATGCACTTTGCGTATTTTTACAAAAGTATCGGATAATATTGTTCATGCTAATCGCTATTTTTTTTTTTTTTTATAGTAAGAACCGAAATTAGATTGTTGTTAGGTTGCATGTTTAAAACTATAGTGTAGTGACAATTAAGAACAGGTCTGACATTCTCTGTAAACAAGACAAGAAAGCATAGTTTGAACACACATACTTTACATAAATAGTATTAAATACTTTTTATAATTGAAGAGTACGAGTTCAAAAGCATCAACAAATAACTTAAACATATTTCAATAGGATAAAAGAGTATTTTTAATTACATTTTTTGTTATTTTATTATTTATATGGCCACAGATCAGTTGCGAGATATATCTCTTACAAATAAAAAAAAACAAACATCTGAAGCAACAGCAGTTCGTCACATAGTATGCACGAAGCATGAATAGTTAGTGTCCAATTAGCATATGTGACTCTTTTAATCTAAATGCTCTCTATACTTAGTACTTTAAATTTGTCATACATCCATACTTAAATAACACATCATTCTAATACTTGTATATTTATTATCAAAATAATAAAATTATATTGACATAAGATTTCCTGCTTATTTTCCGAAGCGCATAAAGCGTTTGTCTTCAATGCTGGGATCTCTACCAAACCGCATGAAACGCTTGTCCGCCTCGTTATCATTGAATCCTCGGCCGAAACGCATGAATCTTTTATCTGCGCTCTCCATTGAATTCCGCCCGAAACGCATAAACCGTTTGTCCGCCTCATTGTCAATGGGATTTCTACCAAAACGCATGAACCGTTTGTCGGCCGATTCTTCGTCCTCTTTGCCGCGACCGAACCGCATGAACCGTTTGCCGAACCTCATAAAGCGCTTGTCATCACTCATATCGCCGTCGTATTCATCGCCTTCGCCACCTGGAATATGCATAGTGGGATATAATTAAGTCACATTCTGGGAAAACTTGGCTTAATGCATGTGCTGTCCACACAGGCTAATCAGGGACAATACTTTCCGCTTTTATGAATTTTTTCGTTTTAACGAGGTCTCTTCAAAAAGAAAATCCGGTGTAGGCGGAAAGTATCGTCCCTGATAAGCCTATGCGAACTGCACAGGCTAATCTGGGATGGTACTTTTCGAACATGAATTAAGCCCAGTTTTCCGAGAACAAGGCTCAATTATTGGATTATTTCACTATTAATGCAAAGTGTTTTGCTCTTACGTCTAATACATTTAGCGTATTGTGTAATTATATCAAACTTCGCATTTCGATTCTGTATCCACCAACAACTAATCAAAGTGGCTGTGATCTTCAATGTTCGTTAATTACCCAAATGTGCGTGTATTTACCATTTTTGTTAAGCAGTATGCGTCTTCCAAAAATACATCACAATTAACATTACATGTATGTCGAATGTTCGTTCAGTACTGACCTCTTCCAAATCTCATAAACCTCTTCTCTTCCTCGTTCCTCTCTTCGTCCGACTCCCCACTGCGACCGAACCTCATGAAACGTTTGTCTTCCTTCGCCATATCCTTCTCCGCCTCCGCATCCTGACCGGAGCGTCCGAAACGCATGAAGCGCTTTTGTGAATCTGGTGCTCTACCAAATCGCATGAAACGCTTTCCGAACCGCATAAACCGCTTCTCAAAGTCTGCTGGGTCTTGGCTTTCTTCTTCATCGGAGCTGCTGTCGCCGCGGCCAAATCTCATAAATCGCTTTCCGAATCGCATGAACCGTTTTTCTTCCTCTTCCATTTCCTCCGGGTCTCTTCCGAAGCGCATAAATCGCTTATCCTCTTTTTCGTTTTCAGGCTCATCCGGATTTCTGCCAAAGCGCATGAAACGCTTGTCTTCTTCCTCTTTTAATGCGGGATCTCTACCGAAGCGCATAAAACGCTTGTCGGCGTCAGATTTCTCAGCAGTAGTCGCGTCACGCTTTTCAACACTGTTGGCCGTTTCGGCTATGTTTGTTTCCAACGCCGTACCAGTGGTATCCGCAGAGCGTCTTTTACGTTTTAAACTGACTTCATTTGAGACCTCGTAGTCTCTGAGTCTAGACGTAAGGGACGCTAATAGATTGTCTACACTTTGCGTGTTGCCACGACCGAACCTGAGAAAGCGCTTGTCCTCTATCGGGTACACCTCGTTGCCCCTGGTTACGTGCAGGAAGTTGTTCGGGCTGGACTTGCCGAACCGGAAGAAGCCCTCACCGCTCAGGGCGCGCCCGATTCGCAGGAACCGCTTCTCCGGAAGATTCGAGTCTTCTGAAATATAAGATTATATGATGATAACAGATTTTAGTTTTATATGTAGAATCTAAAACAACGCTTAACCATAGAAAGAGAAAACACTTTGAAGCGAGTCATTTCCTGAATGTTGATCAAAATATTGAGATTTAACAGAAAAATATTATAACTCAAGTACACCCAATCCATTTCTCATGTATGTTTTTCACGTTTTTAACTAATTCATCCGCTCCTTTTAATCGATCCTTGTAAAATGTATTTATATATATTGAGAGAACTTGTGAGTTCTGACTCTTAACTACCGTCCCATGGTGGCCATGTTTTACGAATCAAGCTTTTTAAACTAATGTTGTCCAAGGTAAGTAATGTAACATATTTGTTGATTTTTTTAATCCGGTCATCGTTAATTAATATTTTTTTTTTTTTTATATATATAGAAAACAGTAAAAATAAAAGTAATTACAAACGACACCAAAAAAAATTGTATTTTGGTGAATTGTCAAATTAATAACACAGCTGTAAAAATATATTTAAATCCATCAACGGTTTCAGAGCAGACGTTTTTTTTAATTTATGTTTAATAGCCATAAATGGAAATCTGCCACATCGCCTAGTTACGTCAGAAAGGTAAAACTGTTCTGCGGTGATGCTTTATTTACAATTTCAAATACTTTCAGGATTTCGATAGATGGTTCTTTCTTTTTATGAAGTCGTTCCCACGAGAAAGTTATCGCGTTTTTTATGGAATGAGTTATCATGGAAATGAACGATATGAGTAAATACAAAAAAAAAACTTAATTTGTGCAAACTCACACAATGGAGACCTGTGCCATTTAGTAAATGCTTAACATAACATAATGTATAATTGTATCATGAAAGTATGATGTTAATTTAACTATCGAAACGCCCCTTTGACATTTGCTCTTCCAACTTGAGAATAATAAAAGTCAATAGTCGCGTGAAATACGCACTGGTTAATTTGATCTTTATATCTCCGTCGAACAAAAATAATATTCCTATAAATAAATGTTTTCTTACAAACAACGACATTCATTCACCAAACAGTGCATGTTTCCCGGTCATTTATATTTCAACATAATTATTTAAGAAGTAATTTAATACGATTCGTCCTGTTCAAAGGTATTTTATCGGTAGACAAGAGAAATCGTAAGAACAGTACACAACGTTTAAGTTATTTTAATGCGTACAATTTATTTTAACACGTACACGTTTTTTTATGTGCACCAATTATTTTGCTGTAAACAATTTTATGTAATGCCTACAGGTTATTTCCAACAGGTTATTTCCAACAGGTTATTTCCAACAGGTTATTTCCAACAGATTATTTCCAACAGGTTATTTCCTAAACTACACATATAATATCAACGCAGGATAAGATTTTACTGAGTTTGTCGAATAGTTTTTATTTGTTTTTTTATAAAAGTGTAAACGTTTCTGTTTGAGTTAATTACGTGTTTGGTTGCATTTCAAGATGTCTATTTTTTATATACTTCATAATTGCAGTTAACCAAAATAGCCCATCTTCAGTAAATAAATGTTGCACATTTTGGTGAAGTCCCTGTTGAATTGAGAAAGAAAAAGGTATCAGTCGTCAATCATTTAGTCAGGCGGTACACATATGGAGCCTGTCTGGTTAAACATCATACGACATAATCTAAATTGTGATAAATCTTTTTAAATAAGTATAATGCTTTGCGACAAAGAAATGAATCACTCAAGTTCTGTGCTTGTTCTCGTATCATGGTAGCGTTTACGTATTTCCGAGTTCAACAACACATTAACCTCAGACGTTTTTTTATATAAATCTGTACCAAATTCAGTCGTTATATTAAAGTACCGTAAGTTTATTCATAAGACATGGCCATTCATATAAACGAGTACAGTGTAAATATGAAGACAGAATCACAATTGTGCATTGTTTTATACTGTTTTCTGAAGTTCAATTTGATAATTAACTGGATGAAAAACAACAACAATCCCTACTTACACAAAAGTTATTTGATATCACCTGAAACAACTTATGTGACGCCTCCAATGCTTGGTTAGCCCTTTGCATGCTGGGAAATTTGTCGTTTGCTTAAATGCTGTCTGCTAAATTTCTAAAATTAGCATTTTCTTCGATTTGTTTTCAAAGAATACTATCAGAATAGCAAACAGTTTGGATCCTGATGAAACGCCACGTTCTGTGGCGTCTCATCTGGATCCAAACTGTTTGCAAAGGCCTTCAAAATCCGGTTCCAGCGCTCAAATGGTTAAGAGCGAATCTAACCTTTCTATCTAACATAAATCAAAATCATAAGTGTTTAAGGGTAACGGTCATTTATGAGGAACCATCTTCCGACCAAAACCAGGACAAAGCAAAATAATTGTACCCGGGGGGGGGGGGCGGCACTGAAAACAATGTACACCGTGCACTATTCCTTCATCATGTGTTCAGTGATGGAGAGGCTATTTTGCCATGTGTTTTTCACAGAATATCATATGGCGTACTTAGGCCGGTTTTCTTTGTTAACGGCGCATTCGATTGGATACTTTCACAGTTTTCAACTATAACACAGTGACCGAAGTAACGCCAATGTTGAAGAAAGAGAGGATCTTACAATCAGACAAGTGATATTGTGTTGTGGGCGGTACTTTCGTGTCTAAGAATAATAATTCAACAATCACATCATACTCGGTCAATGCAAGACCCAAATTATGGTGACGCTATACTAAACAAAACGTTATCTTCTGAAACAATAGACCGGACCGTGCATCGACATAATTGCGCTGGAGCAGAATTATACAATATTTCCAAATTTTTACTGCTGTCCTTCCTTTTTCGAATTGAAATGTTTTAACGCACGCACACTAGACGTGAACAGAGAGCAACACCATCCCAAAAACAGGGCAGCTATTATGAAACATTAAGTCACAATTGCGTGCCGAATAAGATTTACATGTGAAGAATAATGATTTCCATGGATGACTGATTAGTCCCAAAATTGCTTATTTACTAAGCTGACAGCTCATGCGTGCTTGGAACGTCCCGGAGCGCCCTCCCGCGGGAGGTGTTGTCATTTGGCATACAGTAGAGAAATTACTGTATACATTTCCTGAGTTTTCGAGACGTCGCCAAGTAGTATAGTTTTTGTTGACCCGCATATGATATCGTTTCCGTTTTTTTTACAGCAATATTCAACCCATTTATGCCTAGCGTCTAGAAAAAAAAGACCTTGGCAAACAGCGTAGACCCAGATGAGAATGATGCGGCGTCTCATCATGGTCTTCGCTGTTTGCTTAAAGGAATTTCTGTCAGAAATATTCTAAATGTAGCAATAAATATACTAGACATCCCTAAGTTCGGAAATGAATTGATCCAATTTTGAAGGATGGGAGAGTCCACTCGGCATAAATGGGTTAATGCCGCGCGACTTGGGACCGAGTGCTCCTGGTAACTTGATACAAAACAGACAGGTTATGAGTTAGTTAAAGTAGAACAATAAGGCGTAATAAGCCTTGGGATTTCATGAATAACGCATACAATTATTTTGAAGATCAACTGTTGTTTTGCATGTTATATTGTATAGATCATATTAGGACGCGTTTTGTGTGTGAAAAATATGCATACAACATGTAGATATTTAGTAAATCACTGTTGTGAACAATACTGTAAATATACATACAACATGTAGATATTTAGTAAATCACTGTTGTGAACAATACTGATAACCACATTTGAAATACTTCGAACTATACGAACGAGATGATATCATTAATACGCATGTCTTAATTTTGTCAATTCTCGGCTATTTAACTAATTAGCTGCATAATATTCGCAGTCAAGTTGTCACAATGCTTTGATACAATATGATAATTATTGGAAAACGCGCAAAGTGATTATGTTTACACGTAACCATTGCAAGTTGTCATAATACCTTAATAATATATGATAATTATTGAAATAACGCGCAAAGTGATTATGTTAACACATATACCATTGACGTCATCGGAAACCCCATTACAATCTGCCGTGCGGCACGAGATTCAAGCTATAACGCTCATTGTTTGCGCGTGTCAGAATGTTATGGCAGCAACCTGCTTACAGGCCCCACGGGAGCAGAGGGCAAAACAATTATAAAATTACTATTCTAGAAGATCTAATAGTTATTGAATTATGCAAACAGAAACGGCGTTCGGCCACCTGTTGGCCAATGCCTGAGGTCAAGCGCACTCGTTTCCACATAAATCATTCATGTTTACAGCTACAGAGGTAGTGTCCTTCCAATTCATGTGAAGTCAATTATAATTTTAACGTATATACAATGAAAACCACGTATATGTGATTTGCACAAAATATACATAAGACGTATTATCAAGAAACAAATATTATTGTATGTTTGTAATAGCGACTTTTGCCCCGTTCAAATTGTTCTTTGAGTTCACAAAATATCCAAAACTGTTAACGCAAGATTATATGTTATTTATTCACAACAACTCTGGCCCAAGTTTCATGATAAAATTATTTCCTTCGCCCACAATTTATCTTACGCGACTCTTGCATGTTTTCATTTGTATTTTTAAAAATGCTTCAAATAACTGTAAAAATCGGAAGTGGTGTCCGAAGTTAACAATGATTTTAACTTGAGTCTCTTTTTTTTATGTCATCGCCATTCTATTAACATCATCTTTTAAAATTGAAAACTAATAGTAGCTGAATTAAATTTTCGTTTAACAAATGTTAAACATACATCAAATAGACCATAAATACATGTACTTCATTTTGCCTAGGGCATTTTTGGTAGCTAATTATAAATCGAAACATGCGCCAACAAGTTATGAAACAAGTGTAATGCTTACACCAATGGAGTTTGAAGTAGGCGTATCCAAATGTAAAAGTACTGCACAAAGTTTCTGGTGAATGCAAATCAAGTATATGTGTAATGTGTTGTCACATTTATATATACAATGAAACAGTAGCTCCATTTTTTTCATTTGTAAACATTGAAATGTTTCAGTTGGAGGTCATTGGATTTCATTTTTACTCTATGTAACTTGCCTTCGATTCGAGACAAGTGGGTGGCAACAAGAATGTTTCTCCTGGTAAGGTTTCGTGAGTTCCACGTTTCTAATATTTGACCATTCCTTTGTACATATCTCTATGATTAAGCTTATATTTTCGTTATTGAGTGTGTATATAGTTATGTCCAAATTACCATTGTTTTGTCAATAAGACAGTTTATTGGCCATTAATCTAAGGATTGTTATAGATCAATAGTTCGTTGTTTTAGCAGATATTTGCGTTCCTACATGATATCATGATCTCTTCTGTTGCATGTGACAGGATCCATCTCTTCTCGAGACAGTTACGGACTTTATCCGATAATTAACTTATCCTATTCAGTTGTGAAAACTTTCTACTAAATCCGTTTTATGTTACGCTGAACACGTTCGCGGCAATGAACGATGGTTTTCCCGTGTCTGGCGAGCCTCTGATATCAGATGCAATTGTATTGCCCCCCCCCTCGTTGATTTTGTTCATTAAAGTAATTGTATTTATAGACCCACCAACACAAAGTGTCATTGTATGCATAAACCGATCTAATATTAAAATAATCATGTAATAAACTTGTAAACAAACTACCCGTATCGCAATTAATTGAAATGTTTACACTAAAAATGACAGTTATTTATGTATTTAGTATTCACGTTAAAGCTATATAATTGTTAAGTATTGAATACAATTTACATTTATCCGTACAAATTATTTCCCAACTCTACATACAACATCAACGCATGATAACATTTCAATGAGTTTGTCATTTTTTTTTAATGTATTCTACAAGTGTTAACGTTTCTGTTTAGGTGAAGTAGTTTAAGTAAGAAGTTAGTACATAGAGGATATTTGTTGGAATCGGTGGAATATCGATTTTATTTCAGGAGTGACCTTGGAAAATCATATGTTCACGATTGGCGCAGCCACGAGTGAAAATATATTTTTTTCTATGATCACGAGTAAAATAAAAAATAAAAATCAGAAAAATCCCATTTCTGAGTTAAATAACATATTGATCGTAAACGTTTATTTGGTTAATATATACCGAAGTCAGTCGTAATATAAACTTTTCGTAAGTTTAATAAAAAGACAGGCCATGAATATTTATGAGAACCGCGTAAATTTGAAGATGGCATCACTATTGTGCGTTATGTTATAATGTCTTCGGAAGTTCACTTAGATCATAAACTGGATGAAAAACAACAACAATGCCTACCTACACACCCTTAGAGTTATGTCATATGACCTGAAACAGCAAATGTTACGCCTAAAATGAATCATTAAGACCGATATATGGGATTCAAATACAGGTTAACCTATCTAGCTAACACATAACAAGTATGATAACGGCTTAAGGCTTACGATCATTTATGATTAACAACCTTCAGACCAAAACCAGGAAAACGCAAAATGATAGTACCCGACGTGACGTGGACTGAAAACAATGTACACGCACAATTCCTTAATCATGTGTTCAGTGATGGAGCGGCTATTTTACCATGTGTTTTTTTTCCACAGAATATCATATGGCGGTCTGAGGCCGGTTTTCTTTGCTAAATGCGCATTCGATTGGATACTTTCACAGTTTTGCACTATAATACAGTGACCGAAGTAACGCCAATGTCGAAGAAAGAGAGGATCTTATAGGCAGACAAGTGGTATTGTGTTGTGGGCGGTACTTTCGTGTCTAAGATGAATAATTCCAAAATCACATCATACTCGGTCCATGCAAGATCCAAATTATGGTGATGTATTACAAAACAAAACGTTATATTCTGAAACAATAAACCGGACCGTGCATCCACATAATTGCACTGGAGCAGAATTATACAATATTTCCATTTTTTTTACTGCTGTCCTTCCTTTTTCGAATTGAAATGTTTTAACGCACGCGCACTAGACGTGGACAGAGAAGCAACATCATCCCACAACAGGGCAGCTATTATGAAACATCAAGTCACAATTGCGTGCCGAACAAGATTTCCATGTACAGAATGATTTCCATGGATGACTGATTAGTCCCAAAATTGCTTATTTACTAAGCTGCCAGGAACGTCCCGAAGCGCCCTACCGCGGGAGATATTGTCATTTGGCATACAGTAGAGAAACTATTTCATACATTTACTAAGTTTTCGAGACGTCACCAAGTAGTATAGTTTTTGTTGACCCGCATATGATTTCGTTTCCGTGTATTTTACAGCAATATTTAAGGCCGCGCGACTTGGGACCAAGGGCTCCTTGTAACTTGATACAAAACAGACAGGTTATGAGTTAGTTAAAGTAGAACAATAAGGCGTAATAAGCCTTGGGATTTCAAGAATAACGCATACAATTATTTTGAAGATCAACTTTTGTTTTGAATGTTATGTTGTAAAGATCATATTAGGACGCGTTTTGTGTGTGTAAAATATGCATACAACATGTAGATATTTAGTAAATCACTGTTGTGAACAATACTGTAAATATACATACAACATGTAGATATTTAGTAAATCACTGTTGTGAACAAACTGATAACCACATTTGAAATACTTCGATTTATACAAACAAGATGATATCAACAATACGAATGTCTTAATTTTCGCAATTCGGGAAACCAGTTATAACATTACTATTCTAGAAGATCTAATAGTTATTGAATTATGCAAACAGAAACGGCGTTTGGCCACCTGTGGGCCAAGGCCTGCGGTCAAGTACACTCATTTCCACACAAATCATTCATGTTAACATCTACAAAGGTAATCATAAGCGTCCTTTAAATTTATATGACGTACATTATAATTCTAACGTGATATAAAATGAGAACCACGCATATGTGATTTGCACAAAATATACATAAGACGTATAATCAAGAAACAAATATTCTTATATGTCTGTAATAGCGACTTTATCCCCGTTCAAATTGTTCTTTGTGTTCACAAAATATCCAAAACCTTTAACGGAAGATAATATGTTATTTATTCACAACAACTCTGGCCCAAGTTTCACGATAAAATTATTTCCTTCGTCCACAATTTATCTTACGCGACTCTTGCATTTTTCATTTGTATTTTTATAAATGCTTCAAATAACTGTAAAAATCGGAAGTGGTGTCCGAAGTTAACAATGATTTTAACTTGAGTTTCTTTTGTTGTCATCTCCATTCTATTAACATCATCTTTTAGAATTGGAAACTAATAGTTGCTGAATTAAATTTTCGTTTAACAAATGTTAAACATACATCAAATTGACCATAAATACATGTACTTCACTTTGCCTATTGCATTTTTGGTAGCTAATAATAAATCGATACATGAACCACCAAGTTATGAAACAAGTGTAATTCTGACACCAATGGGGATTGAAGAAGGCGTATCCAAATATGGAATTACTGCACAAAGTTTCTGGTGAATACATACCAAGAATATTTGTAATGTGTTGTCACATTAATAAAAAAAAAGAAACAGTAGCTCCATTATTTTTTTCATTTTCTGCTCTAAGTACATTTTCATATTAATGTTTCAGTTGGAGGTCATTGGATTTCGTTTTCACTCTATATAACTTGCATTCGATTCAAGACAAGTGGGTGTCAACAAGAATTGTTCTCCATATTAGGTTTCTGGAGTTCCACATTTCTTATATTTGACCCTTCCTTTGTACATACTTCCGTGATTAAGCTTATATTTTCGTTATTGAGTGTGTATAAAGTTATGTCCAAATTACCATTGTTTTGTCAATAAGACAGTTTATTGGCCATTAATCGAAGGATTGTTATAGATCAATATTTCATTGTTTTAGCAGATATTTGCGTTCCTACATGATATCATGATCTCTTATGTTTCATGTGGCAGGATCCATCTCTTCTCGAGACAGTAACGGAATTTATCCGATAATTAACTTACCCTATTGAGTTTTGAAAACTTTCTACAAAATCCGTTTTATGTTACGCTGAACACGTTCGCGGCAATGAACGATGGGTTTCCCGTGTCTGGCGAGCCTCTGATATCAGATGCCCTCGTTGATTTTGTTCATAAAAGTAATTGTATTTATAGACCCGCCAACACATAGTGTCATTGTATGCATAAACTGATCTAATATTAAAATAATCATGTAATAAACTTGTAAACAAACTACCCGTATCGCAATTTTTTGAAATGTTTAACACCAAAAAAGACATTTATTTATGTATTTAGTATGCACGTTAAAGCTAAATAATTGTTAAGTATCGAATAAAATGCAATAAAATGCAAATAGCATTTATGTAATTCATGCGATGTGAAGTTTAATGCGATTTCAAATTGATTAATTAAACCTGAACTTGAATTAAAAACTTTCAAACTTGATTTAAATTATCAATAAATTTCTAATCAAAAGCGTACGTACGTACGTACAAATACCAAATATGTCTTACTTGTTAAGAAATCGAACCTTATTTGTAATGATTCACGAAACGATGTGATATTAACTATCATGTTTAGGTATTGTTTAATATTGTTTCAATCAAAACATTTAGATTTGAGCACGATGATTGACAGATAATCGGATTTCAATAATGTAATTTGTACAAAAAACTTCTCAGTTTTCATTATCAATAAATTTCAACCCGAGTTCCTTAGCATATAAAGCCCAATATTAATGTTCAGGTCAAACTTGTTAAGAAAGAACAAGAAATCGAAGGCACTTCAGACGATTCTCAAAAAGCATCCCGCATTATCCAATAGGCCGGTGCGTTTCCCGATGGCACGCACCACCAGTGCAGTGACTTTCTGTCAAAACCGCCAAGATTTGACACTGTCTATCAGGAAGGTTAATACAGGTTAACCTAGCGTCAAGTGTTCTTAATTAAACGTTTATTTCTCTTATTGTTTTGTATTGCGTTCGTTTCTTACACGCCCTTGTTGTGAAGCTCGGATATTAATATTCGTCTTGTTATAGCTTTAGTGCGATCAGTTGAGGAAATAGCCGAAAGCTTGTATCGATTACAAATATGTAATACTAGTATTTATATGACCAGACTGCCATCATCGGACTAAAAATCATACGCGTAATTATGAAAAAAAAAGAACAAATCGAAGCTTGTAATTGATCTATGTCTGATATTTTAACATATGTACAGTTTGGTTTCAATCATATACAAGAATTGCAATATATTTAATTAAAAAGTTGGAAGCATCTCCTTAAAAACATACTTATAGGAACTGGTTCTAACAACGTAAAGACGCACTAACGCATTCACTTACGCATTCACCTGATTTAAAAAAAAAAATAAACTCTCTGCTCTAAGTATATTTTCATAGGCAAAACAATAAAAAGACAAAAAGCATTTCGTATTTTACGCCAAAATAAACAAGGAAACGTTTCGCACTTTACGTCTTATGAGAGAATAATACAACCGTTTAAACCAGACCATGATGTGAGCCTTACTCTAGGAAAACTAGTTTCAATGCATGTGCGTAAAGTGTCATTCCAGATAAGCCTGTGTAGTCTGCACAGGCTAATCCGTGACGACACTTTCCGATTTTATGGATTTTCGTTAATGTAAAGTCTCTTCTTAACAAATATCCAGTGTAGGCGGAAAGTGTCGTCCCTAATCCGAGATAAAAATTTACGAACATGCATTAAGCCCAGTTTTCCCAAACCATGATGTCATGAAAACTCTCCGTAACATGTTCTCTCGGTTTGTTTATAAAAGAGATGCGCAAAGCTATCATGTACCAAGTGGGACTCATAACAGCTGGTGCCATAGAAGGAATGGCAAGTTACAAGTCAAACACTGGACTGCCTTTATTACGCTCGCAACGTCATAGGGCTCACATTGATTTTAACTTCCTTCTCAATCGATGATTTGGCAGTTACTCAAATATGAAACGATGAGTCGAGTTCTGGGAAAACTGGAATTAATGTACATGTATTTGCGGAAACTGTCGTCACAAATTAGTCGTGCAGTCTATACATTTTAATCAGGGACGAAACTTTCCATTTTTATTGAAATTTTCGTTTAAAGAAAGTATCTTCTAAACGGAAATCCAGTCTATGCGGGAAGTATCGTCCCCGATTAGCCTGTGCGGACTGCACTGGCTAATCATCGACTTAACTTTACGTACATGCATTAAGCCCGATTTTCCCAGAGAGTTGCTCATTTAAACTTTCTTCTCAATCAATGATTTGGCAGTAACACAAAAACGAAACAATGATCTATAATAGGACAGAGGCATCTGCCGTCAGACACAGATTACAGCAATCCCACTTGTCACTTTAAAGACAATTTATGAAATTGTTCTTTGTTTAAGAGAGGTCATAATATCTAAGAAATATGGAAATGGATTTGATTCTTGGAGGTTTAGTACAACTTTGACAGCAATTATGGGTAAATATAGGGAAATTGCGCAATACAGGGTGTCATTGCGGAAAGATGATTTAGTTTATAGGTTGAAAGTAGATAATTGCAGACAAAACAGAACCCGTCGATGAATATTCAACTTTTATATTGACATGCCAATAGTATGAAATGCAAGAATATTTGAGTCTCGTTCTGGGCTTAATGCATGTGGGTAAAGTGCCGTCCAAGAAAAGCTTGTGAACTATGCACACGCTTATAATATAAGGGACGAAACTTCCACCTTAACCAGATTTTCGTTGAGAAGAGACTTTCTTGAAACACAAAATTCCATAAAATCGGGAAGTGTCGTCCCTGATAAGCCTGTGCGGACTGCACAGCATAATAGTGACGACCCATAAGGCACGTGCATTATGCCCAGTTTTCCCAGAACGAAGCTCATATGATCGGTCTCCGCTAAGCCAGACAAATATATTAAACAAAACAAGGGCAGAACATAAAGCGGTGAAAATTGTTGACTTAAAAGAGCAACAGTCACGGTCGAGACCGTGAGGAAATTGGGCACATGCTCGGTTAACGGTGATTAATTGCATTTGAAATTGGTCGTCATCACCCCGTAGAAAAGCAATTTATCTACTACAAGCATATATTGATGCAAAGAAGATAAAGTGTTTATGAACCTACATATTTATATAGCTTATACGACACAAGGAGAGTCAAGCATTAGTCAAATTCCCAAAATTGTTAAATACATATTGAGTTTCATGTACGTGTATATGCATTTACTGAATCAGAGTATAAATAATTCTTTCAAAATCCACCTTATAAAAAGATCTTTAATCAAATAATGCAATAAACCATTCTCAGATACGTGGCGTGTTCTGAGAAAACTGGGCAAAATGCTTGTACTTAAAGTGTCATCCCAGATTAGCCTGTGCAGTCCGCAAAGGCTAATCCGGGATGACACTTTCCGCCTAAACTGGATTTTTGCTAAGAAGAGACATCATTTAAACGACACTTTCCATACAAGCGGAAAGTGTCGTCCCTGATTAGCCTGTGGGGACTGCACAGGCTAATCAGGGATGACAATTTACGCACAAGCATTTTGCCCAGTTTACTCAGAACACGACACATACCTCCGTCATTTGATTGCTATTGCAGTAGATATGGAACAATTGCATGTCCAAAAAAGAACAATACAAAACAACGCGCATTCTATAGTATACAACGTCAAACAATTATACATTGACGTCGCGGTTGTGTAGTGGATATGGTGTCTACCTAGCGATCGGAAGGTCACGGGTTCGATCCCCAATATGGGAGCGTTCTTTAGATCTTCCCCATAGACACCAAGTACTGGTTCTAGTCCCAGGAAACGGACTCGAGAGCGTTTCAAATAATCACGAGGCTTTCTACGCAATCGAGCTAAAATAAATTGGTTTAAACTAAACATTTATACGAGTTTTTTTATGAACCAGAATAATGAGTCTGCAACAGGCAAGGGGGGCAGATTAAAAATGACAATAAAATCATTCATACCTTCAAAAATGCCACAGTCTTCTAGATTCATATCACCACATATCGAAACCAGATCGTTCGCTGACACTTTTCCTGTGATCCACTTGGCGAATAGAGCTATGAACAGCCCATAGCACGTCCACTGCCTCATCGTGGGGCACGAGCTGGTTGCTAGGGACGGGCTGGTTGCTAGAGATTGTTGCTAGGGAAGCGTTACCAGACGAGGTTACTATGGGCACGAGGACGGGTTTAACTTGATGCTGATGGCGATCCTTTGAGTAGGAAGAAATCCTGAAACAGCGTTCTACATTTGAGCCTCGCTCTATGAAAAGGGGTTTAATGCAAGTGCGTAAAGTGTCGTCCCAGATTAGCCTGTACAGTCCACACAGGCTAATCAGGGACGACTCTTTCCGCTTTTATATGAGTTTTCGTTTTAATGAAGTCTTCATAGCGAAAATCCTGTGTAGGCGGAAAGTGTCGTCCCTGATTAGCCTGTGCGGACTGCACAGGTTAATCTGGGATGACACTTTACGAACAAACATAAAAAACTTTTAACAGAGCGCGACACATTTAATTTATGTGTAGGTACATGTATGTATCCGACTCATAACACTGCGTACTTTGTGCTTCCGTAATCATAGCACGGACGTCAAAATTGCGCAAGCGGATCATTGACTAGGATAGGGATTTAAGACCGTACGCATTAAGACTTATTTTCAAATAAATTATCAATAATGGATGACTTTAATAGATCCTCGGGAATCGTGGTATTTAATAGAGCTGTAAATCGCATATTACTATTCGCTATCATTTATTGTTGCACATAAAACCCATTATTCTTCAGTTATGCTCAGTATAATCAAAATAATTGAACGAACGTTAAATGTCGGTTCTACGAGGAAAATACATTATTGATACATTCTCTGAATGGTGATTTCTGTAAGCATATTGCTTACGCTATTTTTATGCTATCTTTTGAACTGGTAAGTGGATTGAATTTAAAATCCCGCTCCACTCCTTTATCATCGTTAGTCGAGTTGTATAAGACTGTCACAAACGACACCCCCAGTTTCTAATCAACTCATTCAGAAACAATTATTGAGATCTGTTTCGAATTTTCTCCCACGAAACTCATGAGTATTCTGTTCATGCTTCGGTATTTTTGTCTCTTGCCTTATGGTCGATTTAAACAATCCATGTATGCGTGGTATCTTTTCTCCGCGTCACCTATTTAGCACCATGTTCGCGTTACAATCCCTTGAACAAAAATCTAAACCGTCACTTATTTCGGTAACTGTTTCACAGCATTCAATTTACTTTGAATTGTTTTTATGCGCATACTGTCTCGAACGCCAGACTTGGGTATAAGATGACATGGCATATATTCTGCTCTAACCCTCCGGCTCTTAATGGAAAATATGCGCCTGGTTCTGGGAAAACAGGACATAATGCATGTGTGTAAAGTCTCATTACTGCTAATCTGGGACGACACTTTCCGCTGTTACGGAATGTTTCGTTTAAATCAAGTCTCTTCTTAACGAAAATCCAGTCTGGGCGAAACATTTCGTCCCTGATTAGCCTTTGCGGACTGCACAGGCTAGTCTAAAATGGCACTACGCACATACATCAAGGCAAGGTTTCCCAGAACGTGGCTAATGTATTCGATGTATGTGTAGAAGATTGCACAATTTGCTCTACTTTAAAACTTGGGAAACGCTTGTATGTGTCTATTTATATATCATGGACGGTCGAAATAAATTACTCCATGGGATAACAAGAATGCAGGCTATTTTCTCTTTAATGCATTTGAGAGAAGGCCAAACTCTCCCGAGACGGCGATATAGATAATGGCTTGTATCATCCGTGGAGTTATGACACCTTGATATACCGTCAGGGGGACGGGCTAGTTATAGACAGTATCGCGTTCCTTAAACAATTACATCCATCCTCTTGAAGCGATGAAAGAACGTATCAAGCATTTTAACAGATCCGTGAGTGGTTTATGGACACAGATGAAATTGAGAAAATCTTCATGGCGTAAAACCATCGCCTTGTTGGTGCTATTTGATATATTTTAAATGTCAATAACCGCTTAGAAATATGCGTTTTAAGGGTTCGTCGCTCAGTTTTGATTACGTCTTCTAAACATATGAAAACAAAATGTTCTATGTATAACGAATATTTCTCGTTCAAGAACAAAATAATTGTTCTGAAATTATAAGATATGCATTTGTTTTATTTTTACTTTTTTATATTTTCATATTGTGTCGTTGTATTTTCTAAAAGCATTTACTTCATATACATTGTCACAAAATGTATATACGTTATAAAGACAACATTTGTGAGGAAAAATATACTATATCAAGGATAAGTATTTGTCATACGTTTGCTTGTTTATAGATCAAACATATTAACCAAGACATAAAGTGTACATATTTATTTACTAAATAAAAAAAAAAAAACGTTTATTGCGTAATATATATTTACCAAGACATAACTTTTATTGAGTATAATATAACCCTGCGATATTAGCCGCTGCTGAGAAGTTATTTCATTGCTATCATTGTCTGGACTATTAGTTTATCTCATCCGAATTTTTGCCTATTGTGTGTCAATTACTTCTATATTTATGAGGGCATGTTACATTATGGTAACTACTCAGAAAGATCAGATAGTTATATTCATTCTATTGCATCAGAAGATTCACTTGGTGGAATGTCGCCTAATGTTCATTGATATGTTCCGTAATCGAGGTTGTGTTACAAAATATACCATAAAACTACGGTTATCAGTTTGAATGGGGCGTCTGTTCTGTTGTTGAATTGAACCTTCACAATTTCATGTGTTGCTATTAACCCTTTGCATGCTGGGAAATTTGTCGTCTGCTAAAATGTTGTCTGCTAAATTTCTAAAATTAGCATTTTCTTCGATTTTTTTTTCAAAGAATACTATCAAAATAGCAAACAGTTTGGATCCTGATGAGACGCCACGTTTTGTGGCGTCTCATCTGGATCCAAACTGTTTGCAAAGGCCTTCAAAATCCGGTTCCAGCGCTCAAAGGGTTAAAGGTACCGTTCCTTTTGCTATTCTCACTTTCGCTTCAGTTTTGATTGATAAGATAGTGAATACTCATGTTCTATGGTCAACTCTGACGAAGCACTTAGGGCCTCTGCCTTTATTCAAATCACAATGCTATTCACTTTTTCTGATCGTGACTTGACCATAGATTGAATATTTTTTTAATAATTGTAATTGGTACTAAATAAATCATAAATCATAGTAAATCATAGTCAAGTTAATCATATGTGTCGCGTTCTGATAAAACTGGGCATAATGCATGTGCGTAAAGTGCAGTCCGCACAGGCTAATCAGGGACGATACTTTCCGCTTTTATGGAATTTTTCGTTTAAATGATTTCTTTTTTTAGCGAAAATCCAGTTAAGGCGGAAAGTGTCGTCCCGGATTAGCATGTGCGGACTGCACAGGCTCATGTGGGACGACACTTTACGCACATGCATATGCCCCGTTTTCCCAGAACAAGGCTCTATTTTAATTGTACGTCGGTGTTGGTGAATGTTCTGTAAACACGTTCGATCAACGGATTCAATTCAATTCAAAGGAAACCGACATTTGTATTTAATTTTAATCCAAAAGTAAACATAATTTTTTTTTATACTTTGAATATAATGCAATAAAAAACGGCCGCGTCAGGTTTCTGGGTTAATGAAACTGTCCAAAAAAATCGTTTAATGGAAAATTTTCTCGTTTGTAGTGGTTTCTATGCACTAGGAAATTATAGAGTGAAATTAAAACATGTACTATTTTGGGAACTTAATTTGTTCGACGAGACCACACACTATGGAAGCAGAGTTTCGCTTTACCGTTAACTTTTCGAAATGTTCTACAATAGAACATTAACAAGGTCGGACCATCAAACGACGATAAATCATTCAACAGCTCATATTAAAGGGACATGTTTACAAATGGACGAATTGTAAATATCACAACTTTTTTTGTCAAAGAATAGAAAAAAGACCAGTGCATGCAAGTGATCCAAAATACTACAAATAGACACATACTTAAACCATTTGTTAGCTTATGCGTATTCATCATTTGAAATTGATGAAAATATTTATATTTAAAAAATGGAATAATGGCAATGCTACTGTTGTTTTCTTTAAACTTGTGTGCATAGTTGACGGATCACATAAACAAAACATGCAATAATGTTACTGCCATAAAGGCCGAGAGTTTACTGTTGTATCATTTTACTCCGGACGACCTTGATTCGAATCCCGGCAAGGCAAACCCTTTTTAAAATCTTCTTTAGGTGAAACAATCTTGTCTTGTTGTTTAAGTTTACACCTATTTATTTCAGCTCGATTGCATCGCAAGCCTAAGGCTTATTTGAAACGCTCCCGAGTCCGTTTCCTGGGACTATAACCAGAACTTGGTGTCTATGGATGAGATGTAAAGAACGCTCCCACGGTGGGGATCGAACTCGTGACCTTCCGATCGCTAGGCGGACATCATATCCACTACGCCACGGCGACCTTGTCTTGTTCTTGTACTTGATTTCTTAAATTCCGTTAAATCTATCTAATTAAGTTATTTAATGAAAACAGAAAAAAAATGTCATCAAGTCCCTTTAAGAAATCATTTGAAGAATAACATTACCTGCATTTACCAACCTACACTAAGACTTAAACAAAATTTTAGAATAGCCTTATATCAAAGAAAAGATAGTTCGGAATTTTCATTTACCGTTTACAAATTATTCTCAATTAAAAGCGATGTTATTAGAAGTGGAAAAACCAATTACGATTCGATATTGAAGCAATAAAAAAATGCATTCTTTGTCATAACTGAACGATTTGATTTGTGAATACAGTCCATCATGGTCGTTCTTAATTCATGTTGATAAGAAACACGTCTTCATTTTTTCTCTACGATATTAAAACTATTTTAAATTTTAGGTATTTAGAAAAGGCATTTTGCAATATATGACCGGAATGGGTATTTAGTAGACGTTTTACCATATGCTATTTTGTAATAATAATTAAGTGCAGTTCCCAAGATTTGTTTTTTTTTCATCATACCCTTGTTTATGTTATAAATGTGTTTAACATTTTTTTTTTAGTTTTGTTCTTTGTAGAAAATATTTATATTTAACATTACACATTTCACTCATGTAAGAAAATGTACTAAAACAAATATTTTCAAATGATATGCAAATCAAAGGTCAATATTTAGCTCTGCCAAGATATTTAAATGAATCCTGAACCTTAATCGCCAAACCGTATTTCATCTCACACAATATCTCGAAACAAATGTCGCGTTTGTTTTCTGTGAATGATTAAATGTTACAGGCTATTGCGCCATTGCCAGCGCATACCAACACGCACATCTTCCAAAAAAATATAAATATATAATCAAATACAGTTAATGCATAATAATTCAATACGCGTTGAATTACAGCAAAGATGCGCTAAGACATTGCTTAATTTCTGTTAAACACGATTTTTAGCGTGTTACTGAAGCGTTCCCCGAAGATTGCAGCAACACATTTGATACTTCACAAGTAATTTCGCTACGAATGTAATCATTACTAAATGCTGATTAATTCATTTGTCTTTCATGTGTTTTTGATTTGGTTTGGCTACGGTTTCAGTGCATGCAAATACAGCAGTTATTTAATCGCTTAAGTGTACCAGCAGTCCGGCGTGGTTATTGTTCCCATGACTCTTCATGTGGCCATCTATCAAATGTTAATTGTTTTATCGTCTACAATTGGGACGTCAAAGACGTTGGTAACCTTCGTGTATTCGTGCTATGCATCAATACTGATGTAGCTCTACCAGTTATGGACTTATCAAACTATATGTCCCCCGGGTCTGTCCATTATGGCTTCTCCAAGTGTTGCCAGATGAGACTATGTACTCGAATGGTATCGGCCTTATGAATTCTACATATGAACCGCATTCTGGAAAAGTCGTGCATATGAGCCTCGCAATGGAAAAACAGGGCTTAATGTATGTGCGTAATGTGTCGTCCCTTATTATCCTGTGCAGTCCGTCCAGGCTTATCAGGGACGACACATTCCGCTTAAACTTGAATTTTGGTATGAAGTGACTTCTTTTATTCGAAAAATTCCATAAAAGCGGAAAGTGTCGTCCCTGATTAGCCTGCGCGGACTGCACAAGCTAATCTGGGACAAAACTTTACGCACATGTATTGAGCCCCTTTTTACCAGAGCGCTGCGCTGCTCATAAACCGGATATACATGCATCGCTGTGTTCAAATTAACAGTCTTACGTTGATAAAGCATGGCTGCTTGGTGTTATAACTAAGAGTATATAATTTATCTTGATTGGAGCAACAGCAGTTTGTTTCATTTGTATTTGCAACTAGTCACTTGCATTGAATATAGGCTACGGTAATGAACGATTTTCTACTTTTGTTTCATATTTTTTTTTATATTTAATTTTTTTGCACACCAGTGCTTTATCTTTCACAATTAGGCATTGTCCAATCGTTTAAAACATTTTATCAAGGTTTTAACCCTCTCGATGTTCTTTTCAAACCCGACGTTAACTATCCTTTGCGGGCGTTCTTAGAAATAAAGAAGATATATTTCTTTGACCGCATATCAATAACATAGAATGTCGGTTTCCATATTGGGACATAAGTGTCTTCTTGCATGCAACAGTCTTGGAAGCGAAATATAAAATGTCAGTAATTATCCAAATAAAAGAAATAAATACACCCCCGTTGCCTCATTCTTTACGTGACCAGCCTACCAAAGAGGCGAAAGGTTACAATGAACGCCGTAAATCTCTGTATGAACCTCGCTTTGTGAAAAGGGGGTTTAATGCATGAGCGTAAAGTGTCGTCCCAAATTAGCGTGTGCAGTCCGTACAGGCCAATCAGGGACGACACTTCCCGCATAAACTACATTTTTGCTAAGGATAGCCTTTCGTTAAATGAAAAATATCATAAAAGCGGAAAATATTGTCCCTGATTAGCCTGTGCGGACTGCACAGGCTGATCTGGGACGAAACTTCACGCACATGCACTTATACCCCTTTTCACATAGCGAGGCTCATTTGGAAAGAACGAACGCAATGAGTCTTCACATTGGGATGCATGTTAATCATACAATAAAAGCAAAAACATAAGACAGATGTTTTACATATATCATAAGATGTCTTTACAACAAAAATGTAAACAAAAACAACAACAAATAAACACCATAATTAAATCTGTAAATTCGAAACGCAATCACCGACGCCTATGCCATGTATACCACTGAACCTTGTGAAAAGGGAATGCGTTCAGAGTGAACAGAAGTACCATATATAGCGTTATGAACTGAAATGTGCATCTATGATTTGATTGCAACTACGAAAACTACTGAACAACTACAATCCCGAGGTTCGCATTTATTTTATTCATTAGTGCACAAAACTGCGCATGCACAGAAGTGGCTAACTACCCGCCCGCCATCCAAAGCAATACTCTAGAGTGGGATATATTTCTCATAACCTGTCCCAATCAATTTTTGTTTTGAATTGACTTCCTTATCAATTCTCTAAGGCGCAATTTAAAACGCATAACTCTGTGGATTTGCTTGTATATTAAATTTTCGCAAACCATCTGCATCTACAATTTTCAAGTTAGTATGTGTTTATATATGGCATGCATATCTTTTCAATGATATGAAAAACAAGTAAAATTATTTTAGAGTATTTAAGAGAAGATGAAATCCCCAACGATGTACTTTTGGCATATCGTGTTATATAGACATTATTTGGTTCATTATTCTTTGTCCATGCAATTAAAATGAGACACATTGCATGTTAACGTTGAAAAAGAAAACTTGGCAAACACTTATATGAAAATTAAATCAACAATTTGTAAATACTATTATGCAAATTAACCACTAACGCAATTAGCATTCGAACTAGTTTTTATTATGGTATGTTATGATTTGTGTTGAAATGCAATGTTGAATGTGTTTTATAGCAACTGGTCACTACACTGAATAAGGAACTTGATTATGATAACAATATATTCCGACCGACCTTGTGCGTATTTCATAATTTAAACACATGTATGACTTAACATTTTATCATGGTATATTCTACTGTGAACTGGAAGAAAACTTCCGAAGAAAACTGTGTGTACGAACAAATTGAATAACGTAGTCTGAAATCAAAACGTCGAAGTAAATATGTCCAATTATGTATAATGTTAATTTTAACCCATGTATGCCTAGTGGACTCTCCCATCCTTCTAAATTGGATCAATTTATTTCCAAAGTTAGGGATGTCTAGTATATTTTTTCTTTATTTAGAATATTTCCTACAGAAATTCCTTTAAACAAACAGCGCAGACCCTGATGAGACGCGGCGTCTCATCTGCGTCTGCGCTGTTTGCCAAGGCCTTTTTTTCTAGACGCTAGGCAAAAATGGGTTAAGAGACAGCTTAGCAGTTCGAAGTTTGGGAAAAAAATGCTCGAATTAAAAGACGAATTTTGGTTAAACTTTCAGTGGGTTGTTTTGTTTGTGTGTCCAATTTTCTTGACACGATTCTGGTATTTGGTCTAAGCTAAATACTGCTAAGACTACTGAGAAAAAAAATCTGCACTTACTTCTTATGTGTAGACTATAAGAGAAAGCAACAAATGTCCCGCGTTCTGAGAAAACTGGGCATAATGCTTGTGCGTAAAGTGTCGTCCCAGATTATCATGGACGACAATTTCCGCTTTAATGGAATTGTTCGTTAAAATGATGTCTCTTCTTAGCGAAAATCCAGTTTAAGCGGAAAGTGTCGTCCCTGATTAGCCTGTGCGGACTGCACAGGCTAATCTGGGATGACACTTTACGCACATGCATTTTGTCCAGTTTTCTTAGAACACGACTCATATGTGCCGTGGCTGCATTTTGCACTACGGACGACTTATAACCCTGTGATCGGTTAATATGAAAACTCAAATGTAGCTGTACAATCAATATCAGTATATAAACCCACAACCTTAACCTTCAAACTCATTTAGGATGTGGGGCTTGTTGATATTGGAGCCTCCTTTTTGGAAAAACATGCTAAATGCATGTGCGTAAAGTGTCGTCGCAGATTAGCACTATCCGGCTAGACTTGATTTTCGTTTAGAAGATAGATCATTTAAACGAAATATCCCATAACAGCGGAAAGTGTCGTCCCTCATTAGCCTGTGTGCACTAGGATAATCTGGGACGACACTTTACGTACATACATTAAGCGTAGTATTTACAGAACGAGGCTCATTATAACTTAAGAAGTTCAGCAATCTTGTTAGTTAGCGAGCCCTTAAATCTTAAAAAGGGCTTAATGCCATGATTTAATTACATGTTGAAGACGAAATTTCACAAATAATGTCAAGCGATTTGTCAATCAAGGAAATGCAGCTAATAAAAACTCTGAAAAAAAAACGTTACTGGAAATATTCGTAATGGTTTGTTATGGAAACCAATGTAAAGCATATGACAAAAATGCTTGAATAACTTATTAATATTACAAAAAGTACTCACAGTTGAGTAAAATGCATTTGCCGAACATGCAATAAACATTCAACGAGGATTTGATGTTTTTGCTCTTCAATTGAATGAAACATAAAAACGGAATATTTTATGACAGCAAATTGCAGTTTTTCATAAACATGTCTGCATTTTATTAACAATAAACTTTCTGCTTTGTTTCTTAACTTTTGCTAATGGACTGCATGGGGTTTTCATTGGCGTGGACATTTCTCTTAAACGCAATCGGAGAAATATGTTCCGGATTTCAAATGCCTCTAAATATGTTCAATACATGTTTGCACTAACAAAGTGTTTCCCATTTTCAACTCTAAAACGTTGCCGATGTCACTTGTGTCTAACAAACGTTCGTAATGATAAAACCGAAACATGTAATGATTCTTAGAACTATTACTTACCAGGTACCGCGGAAATATGTTTGTTTTCCTCGTAAAAATGATACTATACTGAACTTTTGTATGTAAAATATATTACGTATTTTTGAAAATGTAAAATATATGACAAAAAACTATCAAATGAAATATAATGTGCGTTCACAATAAATTTAATGTATGTACAGTTATTCTAGTTTTATAAATGTGTCGTTTAAAATGTAAATAATTTTCTATAATACAGTATCGAAATAAAGGTAATTACTGGTAACGTGTGTGTTAAAGTAATACGGACAATAATTAAGATCCTGCACTATATTGTGTATATCAATATTTCAATATAAAATAACATATAGCGAAAGCCGAAATTACAAGTTTTACAGTGCTGGAGTCGGGTAAATGTCCGCATAAATTAGGGTCCGTATTCACTAACCCATTCTTAGACTAAAGAATAAAGAATTTACTTAGAACAAAACGCGTTTGAATATATACATGCAACCACTGGTGATATTGTCCTTAACAGAATGTTCTACACGAAGAATGATGCAGATAGAGGCAGTTAATGCAAAGTTTTACTCAACATTAACCCTTTGCATGCTGGGTAATTTGTCGTCTGCTAAAATGTCGTCTGCTGAATATCTAAAATGAGCATTTTCTTCGATTTTTTTCAAAGAATACTATCAGAATAGCAAACAGTTTGGATCCTGATGAGACGCCACGTTCTGTGGCGTCTCATCTGGATCCAAACTGTTTGCAAAAACCTTCAAAATCCGGTTCCAGCACTCAAAGGGTTAAAGCATTTAATGAATATTCCAAGTTGAAGAATATTCTAAATTCTAAAACTTTAGTCTAAGAATTGTTTGGTGAAGAAGGGCTCACAAAATTGTCTGTGGTTGCTCTGCATGTAACGAAGCAGACATAATGTTCAATGGACGGACCGTATGTCCGCGTGCCTGTAAATGCGCACACTAATACATAGTTTTAACCGGAGTTTGGAATACCTCAACGCGTCAATGCATTAAAAGATTACAACTGTACAAACCACTTTGCGTCATATTGATATAATGAGTGACTTTTAGAAAAATAACGAAACGGTCACAGACTCAACAAAACCTACCAATAAGTATGCAAAAGATGTAGAAATGTTTTTCTGCATAACGACTTGTTTTTGAAGATTGTATGAAAACGGACACATATCATGGCTATCTTCAAGCCCGTCCCGTCTGTCACATCCAATATATAACCACTCACTGTAACATGTTTATCCGCAGACATTGCTGACAAAAGGAAGCCTTCTGGAACGGTTTTAACCCATTTATGCCAAGTGGACTCTCCCATGCTTCTAAATTGGATCAATTTATTTACAACATTAAGGATGTCTAGTATATTTATTTCTATATTTAGAATATTTCTTACAGAAATTCCTATAAGCAAACAGCGCAGACGCGGCGTCTCATCTGGGTCTACGCTGTTTGCCAAGGCCTTTTTTCTAGACGCTAGGCAATAAATGGGTAAAACATTGATGCACGGCAGACTCGCACGCTATGAAATCATGTTGCGGCCGATAACATTATTTTGAATAATTATAACGCGTAGGCTCTAGGCTATAGTTACAGATAATTGATACCAATATACAACAGTTCAATAAGTTACCGATAATTCGCCCCATTACCCAGTAATATTAAGATAACATTGACTGGATTTTGAAGTGTCAATAACATCGCATTAAAGGTTAACAATAAAACAATAGCCTTACGTCAAATAGACAGTGGTTTCAATAATACATTATCAAATGCGATAGTTGAATAAATAAATAATGACATACAAAATAAATCAGAGAAATGTGTGTTACTAGTAGTGTTCGAAACAATACATACAACATAACATTTTTTTTTTTATATAAAAGCCACATCACAAGCTTATTATAGTTATTACTATGTGTAGTAGTAGCAGACGTATTAATATTTTTTTTATTATTAATATGGAATTCCTTCGTCAATTTAATAAACAAAAAATCTAGCTAAATATGCAGCAGGAATGTCTGAAAATATAATTTCACGATACATTTTCATTTTTAGAATAATATGTCATATTGTTTGTGTAAGAGTTTTACATAATGAAATGCCTGTGATTTGTATTTTGATAATTATCATACAAAATCTTTTTTTATTTAATTACCATGTGCGTATATTAAACAAACGGCTACCCACTTATTTTTTTACCGAGACCAGATTAAAAACTAGAGTGGTTAAAGCGATCATTAACGATCTTACTAAAAAATATCAAACAGATAAATGGTTGATTTATTAAAACTATATTAAAGGATAGAAGAAGTGGTACAGGAAAATTTACGAAATTAGAAGTTTATAAAGTTACACAAAAAATGTGCGCTTGTACAATATAAAACTTATTCATGCACGAAAGCATGTACAATGTTGGTATATTCTTTATGTAGATATTGTTTACACGACACCTTCACACAATTTTGGTTCTGCAACAAATACCAGTAATCATTTCCGTATCAGCTTAAGTTTGGTCGCCTATAATTTAATTGAAGTAAACACAATTCGATTTAAGTCGCCATTATAACACAGTTGGTATATTTTATTTAACATTCTTCGTTCATATTCTTGTATTGGTGTAAGATTGGGAAAACACAGATATGACATGGAAATCGCTTATTCTCACTTTAAATATTTTGATCTTCAACACAATTAAACAGTTCATTCTAAGGGTAATGTATTTGATCTCCAATGAAATCTCTTAAGAATATTAACACTGAAACTACAGTGTACTAAAATCCGATGCATGCTTTTAGTTGTTAAAAAATCTTGAAAACAAATTCTACAGCTACAGCTCTGGGGTCTGGGGTTACAAAAACTACGCAAAATGTAATACGATACAAAACAGAGCCATCCGGTCGTTTCTAGGCGTCCATAAACATGCGTCGAACGTTGCTATCAATGGCGATACTGGATGGAAAGCGCCCACGATACGACGTCACCTGAACAGTATCCGCCAATGGGACCGTCTCGTCAAAATGCCAGATGATAGAATCACGAAGAAAGTGTTTTTTTTTGTGGGATTACGCACACAACCATGGTTGGTGTTCTGACGTGAAACGTGTTTTTGAGCAATTAAATTTACCCAATCTGTATACGTCCAAATCCATGATCAACCTGTCGCTGGACAATGTTTTGTGCCATGCTAAAGAGACATTTAAGCTTACGAATGATGACAAATGGCAACAAGATCTCGTATCCCAACCCAAGCTCAGAACTTACCGGCAAATTTAACACGAACTTGGATGTGAAAATTATGTATCCATGACACTACCAAAGCACTTAAGATCCTATATTGCTTAAATAAGAACAGGCACCTTGCCGCTGAGAATTGAAACGGGGCAGTTTAGAAACTTAAAGGTAGAAGAAAGACTGTGCATATTGTATAATGAACCAAATCAGGTTGAAACAGAATACCATTTCTTATTTGAAGGTCAATTCTACCTTTGTTTAAGATTATCTTTTTATAATTGTGTCTCAAAGATTAAACCAAACATAACGAACATTCTGTATAACGAGAGACTAGAATGTATGCTGTCTGATAAAAGACTTATTTATAAATCTGCATTATTTATTCAAGATTGCTATATAAAACGCTCGGAAGCATTATATATATCTGACAAACATTAGAAACACATAAGTATGTGCATAATACTACTTATGTAAATAGTAGTATTTATTTTTACTCGAACTACTATGATTGTTATTCCACTTGTTATTAATTAAAGGGTAACTCATCTACACTTTCCATGTTAATACTTTTAACAATGTCACTTTTTATATTATCATGATCCTTACAATTTCCAGCACTATATTGATTTAATTGTATGACTACACACTAATATGTTAACTCAGTGACTCGTAAGCCATTTATATGGCTGGGTAGTACAGTATTTGCAAATACTCTTATTTATATATTGAATGATCGTATTATTTCTGGTATAACCAATTATTATTTATGTACTATGCGTCACTTTAATAAAATATACAACTTCTACTACTACAAATTCATTGTTCTTTCTACATGCTAATTTTGTGACAAGAAAAATCAAAATCAATTAATGGATTGCAAGAATGTTTGACCAAATTCAAAGCAGTTATTCGATACTTAAACAATATAGAGGAAATGGCGGACTTGAGTGTTAGCAGACACCTGTTGTTCTATAAAAGCTAAATATGATGTATAGTTGTATCTGTTTTTTTTAAAACATAATAGTCCAAGAACCAATTGAAAGAAAAGTTATATATTATTGTGATTCCAATAAGTTTATTATTATGTTCGTCACAAAGCAATTGTCATTAAATATTTCTCTTAAAGTATCACATGTTTAGCAATAGTTCAAACATAATAAACGCATTGTTAAAAGTTGACTTTTTATTGATATGTGGCGTGTTCTGAGAAAACTGGGCATAATGCTATGCGTAAAGTGTCATCCCAGATAAGCCTGTACAGTCCGCACAGGCTTATCCGGGACGACACTTTCCGCCTAAACTGGATTTTCGCTAAGAAGAGACATCATTTAAATGAAAAATTCCATAAAAGCGGAAATTGTCGTCCCTGATTAGCCTGCGCGGACTGCACAGGCTAATCTGGGATGACAATTTACGCACAAGCATTTTGCCTAGTTTTCTCAGAACACGCGACATATCACCACCAGTAAATGTCTAATATTTTTAAAGACACACACGACACAAAATGATATTTAAAGATTGTAAAGAAATGTCGCAAAAAAACAACAAACAAACAGTCTTTTCGGTTCAAATACATGCGTTATTAACGCAATTTTTTAAACACATATGTAATTTATAGTATATGTTATATTCTGAATATTGAGTAGCTCTTTAATTAGACTGAAATCGTAGTTTCCTTCAGTATACAGCGCAATAAGTTTAAAATGAGAACATGTGTACATGAGACCAATGGTAATACAATATCTAAAAATATCACGTAAGTCATTTTTAAAGTATCTGTCTACAAATAAGCTTCGCTAGTAACACAAACTAAAGGTAAAAGAACTTTTGACGCAACAGGATCGTTCACTAATATAAGACTTGAAGAAGTCGCTCTTCAGAAGAAATCCATATAGTTAGCTTAAATTGGCCTTCGTCAATAAGAGAACAAAGAGTGGTGTGAGTACAATTATTAAGACAAAAATAATTAAATAAATACGATTCTTATAACGGTTTGTAGTGCATATACAAATTGTCAGTCCTAATTCCAATTTTCTTCGACAACATCTAAAGTTTATAAAACTATAGTTTAACGACTTGAAAAAGAAGTGTATGCAGTTTTATTCAATTTTACGAAGATAGTATGTATTCAGTTATATTTATATAATTTATATAAATATTTATTACGCGGTACATTTATTGTCCAATACCATTTAAACATCCACTTACCTGGTTGTCTTCTTTCTTGTAAGATGGTTCGTGGTCCGTTTTATTCAACACAAAAAATCTTAAATTTCTTAAACTTAAATGTCTTGTTCTAGTAATGTCTGTCCATAGTTTGAACGAGTATGCATGAGATGTCGTTCTTGTTCAATGTTTATGTTCTTACCACGGAACGCTGTTACAAAAGTGCCTTAAGTAGCCCTGAGTCACGTGGTCTCATCAACAAATCGGACACTTTTTAAAAACTCGAACTACGACAGCGCTTACGCAGAACATTTCCTGCGTCCTGTCAATAATAGTGCGCATGCGCGATCTAAACGCAACTGCGTTACTAGGCGATTTGTTTTCTCGCGGGAAACATGGCATGATACTCAAAATTACGGAATAACAAGACAATCGGAATATTGCAAAAGCTGGTAAAGTAATTATAGGCGAATCGCATCCCCGTTGGCAATGGCTATACGCAGTAGGGTGTTGCACGCGACTGATGTCCACAATAGTAAGGTTTGTACTATACAATGGATGCTAAAATGTCTTGGAAGCACATCTTTTTACGCTGGAAATAGTTACATGCCAGCCTCACGTAATGTTGTTATTGCTAGGACCGTTGATCATGATGATTTTCCACTGAGAATCTACGCCTTTCGTCGTTCGTGTCACACAGCAATTACACCAACCGGAGGCGATGAAGGCCATCCCTTTAGGGCATGGCAGTCCGAGAGTCACTGTGTGTGTGGTGGGGTGCTTTGTACATGAATGCCTTTATTGTTTGCATGGAGACGAGAGAACATGATATTTAATAATTCTTTATAAATTAAAAAGGCGACAATGTTTAAAAATGCAAATACGGGCGACCAGTGGTTTAATGTTATAAGTTTAGGTTAACACACATAAATGGGCTTGTCAGCTGTTTATTATGATCAATTTACATTTATACTTACCGGTATATCTAAAGTTTATGTTGCAAAGTAAACTAAGTTGCGACAAAACAATTTAACATTTTTATTATTTGAAATCTATCTATAAAGCACGTGTCAAACAGCGAGTTTGCTTATATCAATATGTGTCGTGTTCTGAGAAAACTGGGCATACTGCTTGTGCGTTAATTGTCATCCCAGATTAGCCTGTGCAGTCCGCACAGGCTAATCAGGGACGACAATTTCCGCTTTTATGGAATTTTTCGTTAAAATGATGTCTCTTCTTAGCGAAAATTCAGTTTAGGCGGAAAGTGTCGTCCCGGATTAGCCTGTGCGGACTGCACAGGCTTATCTGGGACGACACTTTACGCACATGCATGTTGCCCAGTTTTCTCAGAACGCGACTCATTTGTCACTTGAGATCTTGACATCAGTTTCATTAAAACCAATGTACATCGCTATTCGCGTTAATTGGGAAAGGTTCTGAATTAATAATGCGTGTATATGATATGAACTGATTGTTGTTAATATCATTATTCAATTGATGGTTATTGAACCAATCTCTGTGGTAAGTTTAAGTCGAATGAAACTAATAACTTACCATAAAACTACTGAAATATGTTGTAAACTTAAGTTGTGTTGTCATAACGAAATTATGACTGTTATTGATGATTCTTGATTCACTAAATTAACGGCAAAGATACACGCATATTACATATGATATACAGTCTCAAATGCCAATCCTGACTGACTGGACTTACATTATTACCCATATATTGTCTGATCTATGCCCGACGCAGTTGCAATACTTCATCCATGGCCGAAATGTCTAAGATCGTCCGATGATTACTGCATGGTTTATAGACACAACAGAAGTACAACAAATGTCTAAGGTTGTTTCTCCTAATTCACTGAACTTTGTTCCCGATTTATATAATTTTACACTGGAGACGTGGGTGTAAACCCAGCCGAAATTAGCCTTTTACAGACTGTCTTTCTAAGCAATTATACTTGAAAAGTTACGTCATTATTGAACATCGTCCCATTGGTGAGCGTAATTAAGACATTTTTTTATTGTTTAAACAAATGTATGATAGCGACTGCTTTACCTGTAGGGTGTAAAATTCGAATACAAGTTTGCATATATTTAAGTTAATTTGACTCACAGTTGGAAAAACATTATGATATTTTTAATGCAGATCCTGATGTGAATGTTTTGCTCGTTCATATTTAGTGACTCGCGTAGGACAATACAATCAACGAAAATTAACACAATAATTTGTAAGTGTTTCAACAAATAGAAAACACATATATTATTTCGACAACCAACACTGTCTAAAAAAATGTAAATTATATCGCATTTTATTTGACTAAGTCTATACAAATAGTTAAACGGGACTTATTCCAGATTTTCCATTATTGGAAAAATGTCATTGAATGCATTTAAAAACAAAACTATAACATGTTGACTAGTTTTAATCAATTACAAAAAAAGCAAGACGAATTATGTTATCTTTTTGCCTTACCAAGGATTTGAATCTGGGACCTCTGGAGGCAAAAGCGAACTATTTCAGTGTGTCATTCATGCCTTAATAATAACCTGTTTGCTTTAAATTTTATCACAGTAATAAATGTATTTTCCATATTATCGACGGAAAGCATTACAAACGCTTTTTAATTTTACAGATTTCGATTGATGATTATCCATAAAAACGAACCGATATTTCTAACATTTTCCTAAGACAAGAATGTTGTTTTGACAATTTGATTATATTTCATTCATACAGTTTTTAATCTAAGACCATTTTAAAATTGACCTTTGTCAAACTGTGACTTATTCGCTTGGATAGTATTTTAAAACAACCAAACACATTTAGAGGAGAACATTTGAAAACATGTTCATAGACCTTTTAAACACTTTTGCATTTTTTATTTTCAGTTATTTTTTAAATGGTTTAAATGTACACAGAGGCTGAATGATGCAAGTGCAACATTTTCATCTTAGTCATTAAATATTCAATAAATAATATAAATAATATAAATTGAACGAAAACTCAAACGCTCATACTGTGTCATCTTTTTTCTTTGAGCGAGCACACGGCATATAAACAAAAACATAAAGATTTTAGAAAACATTTCTATTTCGGTTTAAATTTTGTTTTTATGTATCATTATGTTTATATTCACCAAAAAATATATTCCATCTTACCATATTAAATATCAGAACTTGAAACCCATCTAAAACACGTTGTCCGGTTGTTCTACTTAGCGTGAACGTAACTCGTGTCAAATAATTGTGTACCAACTTTTAATTGAACATACATCAACTAGATGGCGCACATCACATCGGTGGATTTATGCAATAAAAGTTGCGTCAACACATGGTAACAAAGCGTCGTTATGTTCACCTATATAATATTCCTTTAACTTACATTTTAATCCGAAAAGTCAATCATTTTTATCTAGATCAATTCGGTAGAATATTCGAGATGTTATTCTGTATAAATAAAACACATAACAATAATGTATTCCTAATATTTATTTGGAGTAATTTAATTTGTAATGACAACAGTTCATGGTTAACCGCCAGGGGAAGAAACCCAAGCGATGAGCATTCCTTTTTGTTGTTTGCTGGCTTTTCAAGCATGCAAGACTCTCATTTTTGACGTAATAAACGGTAGCATGAAGAAACACACATGACATGGAATTCATCCTCTATGTCCCGTTAATAACAACAAAGATAATAACGTTGTTTTTTTTTGCACGAGGGATATTGTTGCGTGAGTATCTTCTGGTCGGAATTCTCAAGGGGTGGGCAGAAGCCCTACATTTTACAAAGTACAAACGTATAGTCTTGGAAATAAATCTAACTAGTATTCATATTCAATAGAAGTTTAACATTCTATACATACCTAGCATAGAACTTATATTCATATTACAAAACCATTCTGCTTAACGGTGTCAACAATTATGCAATGAATTCACTTACAAAAGTATGACCCTTACTCACGGCCGGTAATCACGGGCGCCACCTCTTTTTTGCGATGCATTAATAAATGAGTCAATGCTACGTCCGAGGTGGCGCCAAGGACGGGATGTTTTGAAATTTAACGGATAATTCCTCAGGATGAGTAGATTGTTTATGGTTTTTTTTCAACATGTTACGCATTATTTTTAAAATCGGGCAATGAAGTGCGATTCAGCGGAGAGTAATTCATCCAGAAATGAATTTTTAATGCAAACATGTTTTCTTAAAAAAAAAAACCTTTTCATTCGATTGCGTAAAAGTAAACAACATTTGACTTATGTATAACCATGCTTTAAGCGTTGTGTATCGATTTAAAAATTATAAATAATACACATTTGATAAATACGTCAAAGATGCCAATTCTGGCTTTTACTCGACTGCGGACGGCTCTCGAGTTCATTTTCTGGGTAGAACCAGTACTTGGCCTCTACGCTGGAGATCTATAGAACGCTCCCACAGTGAGGATCGAACCCATGACCTCCCGTTCGCTAGGCGGAAATCCATATTAACTACGCCACGGCGACCTATTTTTGTTTTGTAACTTCACAGTAGGCAGCAGCTGTGGGCAGGGGAACCTGATGTCACAACATAAGGCTGGGTTACACTCACAGGAAAACTATATATTTGTGTAATTGATAACGCCATTTACAGGGATGGAAACCACGAATGACGAAAAAAGAAAAGTTCTAAAATACCGTATTTTTTTACAATTATTAGTTTATATTGATTAAAAATATCACGACTGGTATATAAAATTACTTGAAAAAAGTTTATTTTTTATTTTTACTTTATTTTTGTATTTATTTATTTTTTACTGGGTATGTATAACAGGTAACTACCAGTTAACTATAAATAACGCAAGTAGATTGATCATCATTGTCACGTGGTAAACCCAGGAATGCACATTGTGCATGCGAAGTGAATTGTATATATTTTATATATAAAATGATCGATCCACTTGCGTTATTTATAGCGTGTTTATCGTTATGTCACCTATTTTCGCGATGTACTTTGATTTCACATCGCGAAATTGTATTACTGAATATACTGAAAATATTAACTTTTTTTCAAGTAATTTTATATACCAGTCGTGATATTTTAATCAATATAAACTAATAATTTAAAAAATACGGTATTTTAGAACTTTTCTTTTTTCGTCATTCGTGGTTTACAGTCACTTTAAAATGTTTTCTGGTATTAGGTTAATGTCATTATATTATAATGACAATTTTATAATTGGTAATTAACCCCCTTTTCGAAAAGCAATTTCTCTGAGAATCGTACTATTAATTCAAACAATTTGTGACAGATGAACATTTTTACATAATATTTAATAGAAGTCATAACGAGGAAACCTTAAACTTTCCTCATAATGATGTCCTACAAATCTATACACATATTTCCCCCTTCTGGAGATTTTGAACACTTTTAAACATATAAACTAAATAAAGTTTTCATAAATGTATAAAGCAAGTAATACACAATATGATATAATTATATAATTTACACTTTAGATTATTATTAATGTTACTTACAAAACTATTTACACATTTGGTAGCCGTTCTCACAACTATGTTTAACGAATTGTAATTTTCCACACACAATTTAAAATGCTCTTTAAAGGGACCTGTTGAGTTTGGTAAATTGACAAAATTGAAAAAAAAAATCGTTTCACATTTGCACATTTTCGTTGTAGTTATGTTATTTGCGAGGAAATAATAATACTGAATATTTATCATGCTCTAAACTATCTATTATCTGCATCTTTTTACGATTTAAAAACATGAAAATTATAAAGCGTTACATACGCGAAACGATTGAATAATTTGGAGAATTCTGTTGTTATCGTTATATTTTGTGACACTTCCTGGATTGCTTATATTAAGTATAAAATACATATTGAACTGTAGCAGCTCGGCTGGTCGAGTGGTTTAAGCGCCAGACGTTAACTCCAAGGGTCAGTGGTTCGAGCCTAGGTGGGAATAACTTTTTTTTTTACTTTTATTGTTTTCTTGTTTTATACTTGAGCTTTGTAGTTCCGATGTTTACATTATCAATTTAAAGCATTTAATGACAAATTTTAAAACATGCCAAAATCTGTGAACAAGTCCTTTAATATATAAGAGTACACTATGTTTAGAAAGTCAATGATTTTGTCATCTTCCAGGAGTGCATGTATTGGTGCATCAAGAATTCTGAAACTCGAACTCCATTGCTCCGAACTCGAATCTTCAACCAAAGCCAAATATGGTATGTTTTTTAAGGAGCTTTTACTTAACCAGCTCCACATTTCACTTAACCAGCTTCACATTTCACTTTACCAGCTCCACATTTCACTTAACCAGCTCCACATTTCACAGACTGGCTGCGTAGATATGCCCATGTAAGTCGTTATAAATTTCTTCGCAGTGCTCACACCCATAGATGTCTGGTTCAAATGGTCCATTGCAATTGTTAGCAATGTATATTTAAAGCTGCTCATTTTGGAGACTCACAACACTTTTCATGTCCTTAATACCGGGTGTAGTATTAGATAAAATAGAAAGTCAGTGTTATGTTCGAGACGTTGTTCTAGACAACTGTTTTCATGCATTACAACAGTATATTTAACAATACGTTTCCGGGCTTATTGTTCGTCTAAATTCATTTTATATTCGTCACAGTCGTTGATGGTATCATCTTAATTGTTTCACCTTAAAAGTCTGCCATTATCCGGGATACAACTTGTTTGTACCGACTTGTTATCGTTAATGTACACAAATACAAAACACTTCTGGGTGACTTAACTTGCAAGAAAGGACGAAAGCTTGTAAAGAAATACATGTTTTCTATTGTCGATAATTTCCGACAGATTATGAGGAAAAGATTTGATTCTGCCATATATGATCGCTTTTTATGGTCAACGCTTGTATTTGTTTCGCGATTAAATACTGAAAACGGTTTATATTTTGAATGTCCGTTTTTTCATATCATTCCAACCTTCCACTCCGTATCGCTCTGTTTGTATAAGAATTTTCTAGCTTTCTTCCATGGGAATGAAATCGTTTATTTCGCATTATACATTACTATCCCCACATACAAGATTAAAATTCAAAATTTTGCGATTATCTATCGTTATGCTAATAATAAAAGACAGTGTATTCCGTTTTACGAAAAATCAAATACAATAGAGAAAAATTCGAAGACAAATATATTTTACATATTCAAATGTTAACGAACGACCTTTGGCGTTTTATGCGAATGCGAAGTATTAGTCTTGTTTATTGTGTTTGACAGTCCATCTACCAAAACGCAACTTGAGATCACCAGGGAACCGGAATTAGCCATGCATTTAGGCGCCAGTAAGAATCCCGATGTCAAAACGTAAACTACATTATCCCAGAAATATTGTGTTCTATTGCGTTCAAAAAGCTATACGTTTTAAGGCATATTACGTTCTCTATAAGTGATTATAGTACTTATATAAATTAATAGCATCATAGTGTGTTCTGTAGTAATTGAGTGTTTAGTTTACACACATATAAAGTCGTCCAAATATACGAACTTAATTAGGCCATATGAACGGTCATATCAGCCAACAAGCAAAATTAAAAGTATAACTTAATCACGCTTGTAACATTTCGTTGAACATATCGGTAAACATCAATGTGTTCATGTTATGTTGTGGAAACGTTTTTCGTCGGAAAACTGTATATGAAATACCAACTTCTCAAAGAGTATGGTTCAACAAAAATGTTTATAAAATATGTACAATGTATGTGTTTTATAAAAAAAATAATAATGTAAATCAGATTTTAAGTTTTGTTTACCTTGATAACACATAATTTAATACAATACCATTCTAACATATTTTTAATTGTATACATTTCTTATGAAGTTAATTGTATATTCGTTTAAAATTTAAACGATTGTAAAACAATTAACAGACATTAACTGTATTATTCCAGTACTATTAAAAAACCAATGCAGTTTCCCCAAGCATTTAAATTTAAAAAAGTATCATAACGGCCACTGGCATTTGCTGTACATCCTTGAAGGCACCGAACTGGCGTCCCTAAGCCTTTCTCAGTAAAGCGTAGGTGATGATGGTGCGTGTTGTTGCCTATAATGTTCCGTCTGTAGGCGATGGGGACTCAAATACATAAACACAATTATACTGGGGAACACAGTGCTTAGGGCTCGTTTATATGCAATCCTAAGAAACAACTGGAATAATAGAAAATAAAATTCATGGTCTCCGTCGCGGTTGTATGCTTCGTTTCTTTAGATGGTCCCTTGATTACGTTGTTCTGATTATAATAAACCTTTTATACATTCACTTACATATTTTCGTTATGAAAAAAATGTAATGTTTTGGCATTTGCAATAATTTCAGTAATTAAAATATCATTAAAATGTATTATTTTGTATTGTAATTTGATTAAAATTGTGTCGTCTGAAGCTTTGATGTTTATTTTACTAACCGGAGAATAACTTTGATGGCAAGTTTAACCCTGTATGGTAAATGCATTATGTCACTTGCCGTACATAAGTGACTTGCGGAAGGAAACAGGCATTTCTCTTCAATTTTTATTTTTCCTATATTCAATGCAAGTTTCTGGATTTTTTTAAACGGACAAACGAAAAGCTGAGCTAAGAACGTGAGCATTTAAATCTTGAACTTTAAACTAGTTTGAAAAGGATTGATTGTGAAACTAGAAAAAGCTTAAATAAGAATAATTAGTTGGTATTCCCCTTTAGTCATTAGTGTATCTCTTTTTTTCTGAACCAATTTCTAATAATAAGTGTTGCAAGTTACTCTTTTACATGCATATGCCATGTGCTGATTGAACGCAGTTAACAGGCGCGTAAACGGGGTTTCTGGTTACGAGGCGGAATATTTAACCATTCACAACCATTTGAATCATGAACAATGGACGCAAACATGTCATTCCAGTCCAGAACAGGTCAGGGATAACATAAGCTCATGTAATGCGTGTATATATATTTTTTTTTATTATTTAAGGTTTATCTTACTGTGTGTGATTCAGAAATCATTTTTTTTTAGTTAAATGTTAACATGAAAAATCACGTTTGACAGTCGCTTGGAGCCATATAATTCCCTTGTGTATATACTAACTCCAGAATGGGTTAGATGTTGCAAAAAAAACACAACTTAATTGTTGGTTGAAACTAAGCTGACACATGAAACATCCTTTCAAAATCACGTATCGAATGAACCGTTATTATTCGAATGAAACTATCATGGGTGGACACAATCGGTCTGCGTTGTGTGTACCTTAGGTGAAGATGGGTTTTTCCAAAGTTGTGGAGACCCGGATTATACCTTTCAACCAATTACAAGTTTTATATAATAGAACGGATGTTGTTGGCATAAGTGTCATTTGAGGCATGGTTCATACTGTGAATGGCCTTGTTTCAAAAAGGGTCAATACTGTAAATTTGTCATTTAATATTCTGGTGACATGGGGTTGTATTCCATTTTTGTCTGCAAAATAGTTCTATAGGGAAACACATTATGTCACCATAATGCATGTATAGCTCAAGATTCATATGAGGTAAAAATGTTATGATTTTCATTTTCATGAAATATATGTGCATTTATGAAAAACACTTTCTGCCAGTAAAGATAGAAGGAAGTTGTTTACCAGTGACAGTATCTTGATTAAAGTGTCAACAACAGACAGAAAAATTTCCAGGAATTTTTTAAGAGTTCAACTATGAAAACAATGATAACACATTCTCCAGAAATCTGCAAGCCGGAACTAAAGTCATAAACACCAGCTTGTCAACACTGTAGGAGGAGGATTCGAGTTCCAAAACACAAACTTCATGAGTTCAGTGAGAATATATCCAGGAAGTCAGTTCTAAACGCTGTGAATGTTTTGTTTCTTTTTGCGCGGTTTATTTGCACACTTAACAAACTTAAATTATTTTTTTCTCGTGCTAAGCATTAGTTCACAAATTTCATCATTTATAAAATATGGAATTTTAGCCAATTTAATCGATAGTTGTATGGTTATATGAGTTATTTAATGACCTTTGTCAAGTTTTTGTTTTTTAACTGTATTTAAATACGAAAAATATCACAAGTTATTATTTCATTCTTGCTTTTTTACCGGTATATCTTTTTAATAATTAACCTTTTCAAACTTTATGGATAATTTTTTCACAATTTCACATTAAAAAGACATCGATGATGAGAAACAGTGCCACCCACACTCTGTCATTTTTAAACATTTGTTTAAATTGTATAATATTTAATTAATAATGTTATCTCTTTGCTGCACATTTTATACGGTGATTGTATTGTAATGTATTGTATTGACAACTAAATTGCAATTAACATGCATTTAAATATGTGTGCCTGAATGCATCGATACTTTAAATGACATAAAAGAACCAAAATGGATGTCCATGCTAAGTTTAATGTCTTATTCTAACCTTAAACATGTACATGTTTCTTGAATTTTCATTTATGTTGAAACAAAATTATTTCAAATAATTGTTTACACTTCTTCTGTTGTGATAAAGATAGATTTAAACGAAAATAATAATTCGTCCCGAAATGCACCATCATCTGAAGCCCCTTCCGGGATTTTAACCCAGACCTCTTCTTATGTGATGGAAAGTGGTATAAGTATTATTATTGTGTATATATGTATTGAAGAGAATGTTTCATCTTCTCATTTTCGGTCATAACCTTTTTCAGTTGATTAAAAATAATACTAGCCATTTATTTATTTAAAATATGACATTCTTCAAAATTGTTAAAATTTACTTGTGCGTATAGTTCAACAGTGCTCTGGTTGACACATTGACACCAAGATATTTCCACTTTTTGGCTGCTTAATATAAGGATCTGACACGCTAAATTCCACCCAGTTAGCGCAGTTGGTAGAGAACATTATGCCATTGTTCCGGCAGTCATGGGTTCGAGCTGCAGGTGAAGCAGCTCGGAAGACCACCCGTATCTTCCTTGTCACGTCTAGCGGCGATTGAGCAGAAGTTGGGTTCGAGTCCCACAATGGGCATACTTTTTTGGGGTTTACATAAATTATGTCATAAGTAAGGGGCAGGGTGCTGCTCAATAGGGACAGGTTTGCACGTATTAACATAACGGAGGAACTTTCTAATTATTTGCTTAATAAAAGCAAACACTAAGTCAAAAACATTTGTAATTAAGGGTTTTCAAGCATTGTATTATACTTTTTCACTATTGTAAAACCACATTCCAACGGTTACGTTAAGGAGACAACGATTCAGTAAATGATCATATACACAAACGATGACACGCAGAGAATTATCTACGGACATAATGAGCCATGTCAGAATAGAAATAATTGTTAATCAGTAAATGAGCAGCAGATTGTTCCTGTTGCCCTTTCGCATAAACCACTCGGTATAATGCCTTTTAACATCTGTTCCGACGCTTCAGAATTAAAGCAGTTGTTTATAAGCCGATTAACATCAATTCATCATCAGTCATCACTTATAAGATATATATTCATATTTAATGTTGATACATGTACAGAGCGTGGTGAACAGTTCTGTAAACGCAATACTGGTTCAGAGTAACATACGATATAAAACCCTCCGACTAATATAACACGTTCCTCTTATTTCCGTTTAAACTTTGACTGTATGACCAAGACATGACAACGATGTACAAATATAAAATGGTAGATACATTCGAGATTATTTATTATGTGTTTGCAATATGCAGTTATATTATAACCAAATATGCAATTTGCACATGTATCATGTATTACGACACTTGTAAATATGTTATTCATAAGAAGACGGAAATAGTTTTTTGGGATTAATGTTAAAAGTACTTAATGTTTCGATTCCAAACTCTGGAGTAACAAAATAACGGAAATAACATTCAAAAATAAAAGTAAAAAAATCCATGCAAGTTTGTATTGTATATGAATTCCATCTTTTTAATGTGGTTGCCCAATTGTTCATACATACTTTCTCAACGTTTTTTACATGTAGTTGCAAAAGCTGGATATTGCCCTGTTTCAAAATAAATACAGTAGTTTTTTTGCCTTACCCATAGGAATAAAGTCAATTTAATCTACGCATATTTCATTTCATATCTGAATTGCCTTGCAGTTTTCTATTTCAATACCATCATGCATATAATAATTCTTTGGAAATTATAATTACATGTCAGACTTATCTTTGTGATAGAAGTTAATTTAGTGACCAACAACCTTCTAACCTATGTTTTCATTTATATCAAGCAGTATGATAATAACCACATATAAATATAGAATGCATCTGCATTTTGTCATGAAACCTAATCACACTGCTATATTTGGTTTTAATAAGATTCTAAATATATTTAGAAACGTGTATGTTTAATTCAAAAATGCGGATTTAATTAAATTTAAGACAGAATATAATATAAAGAAGTGAAACAATATAAACCCAATCACACTTTTAAAGCAACACGTTTGTAATTCTAATTTCTCAAAAACGGCTATCTGAAAAACTGTTAAAAATATGAACTTAAATTTCCATATGTTGTTATGTGATATCATTTTCTACATATCTGCATTGATTCATGACTCAATGAAATTTCTTGACCACGTCCGGGTGCTGTTCTCTCGTGCAAATGAAGTTTTATACTGGACATTGATGTTCTTTTGCAGAATTGTATTTTGCGGCGGGGGGATTCTGGTGGAAAAAAATATTGGTTTAAATAGTTCATTTAAATGCGTTGGTGTTAAATTAAATGATTATTAAAGTTTCAAGCTTCAAGTAGTATTAGTACTCTTGGCCCAACTCGGCATGGGTGAGGTCAAATTATTTGGAAAACGATGTCCTTTAAAGCATAATGGAAATTGGTTATACAATAATACATAATGTTATGTGAAAAAAACTTGATACAAATTTGGTTCCGTTCTGTTCAGTTCTTTGACAAAAAATCTTTAGTTACTACAGGTTGTTGTATCATTACATTTCATACAACTTCCGAAAGAGTTATATAAAAAACAATTCTTAAGACAAGTAAAAACAAGTATATAGGAATGTTGCAATTGGCATAACTCAACTTATTTAAACTTAATGGCTTTGTTATTATAATATTGTTTTTTTCATTACTTTTCATAAGATTTGGAGCATGTCACATCCTTGGGCATCACATAAGTTACAAAATCTTCATTTTTTTTATCAATTTCAAAATAACGATTCTGTTCAGTATATTACTTTTAAAACATCCGACGAAGAGTGATAACTAATCTTTAAATTACGTCTTATAAAGTCTATATTAAACCATAAAAAGAAACCAAAAAGAAAATATCACTATTTTATGGCAAAAATATTGCATTATTCAATTATATTATGTTTATGCAAACTCAACACACTTATAAATGTTTTATTTTTTATAGTGAATCAAATATATTTTAATACAACGTTTTGATTGTATGTTTAATATTAAACAGAATTTATTTGTATAATTGACGCTTAACTTTTTTAATTTTGAAATTGTATATATTTTTTCGTTGGCTTTGAACAAACATTTTCTAGTTCACAAAATGATCTAAAATATTTTTGGGTTTGATAAATTGAAATTGGTATTAGGCTGTTTTCCATTGGTAAAGGCTTGTTTACATAGTTTACTTGTAAAGAAACCGTATCTTTTGAGTTAAAATGATATTCAGCGATGCATACGACGCACACAACGCAAATCTACAGCTACTCACTGCCAAAAGGCAGATCAAAACTTTGAAGTCAGTAATGTATGAAATACTATTCTTGGATGAATTCTATAGATTTTGTTCCAATTACAAGGTATTAATTTGAAAGACCAATCAAAACCTATTTTCAAAATGTATATGTGACTTAATTGATATAACACACAAAACCATTTATTGCATTAAAATATGCCAAAATCGGTGCGTAAAATTATAATCATTCATTGTTGAAAACATTTGGAAAATACTCATTGTATTTGAGTACCATATCTCCAAAGTAAAGAGTTAGTTTACATTTTACTAAGAAACTACATAAGATCATATGTGAATACACATATAGACACCCGATTTTTCATAAGTGTTTGTAAAGCGACGTCCCTCTCATTTACAATTCAAAACGCGTAAGAAAGCAGTTTTTGTAAAGGCTTCTGGAGGCTGATAAACGGGCCAGCGTGATTGAGTTTGACAGACCATTTACCATCGGCAACCCGAAACCCACACTGCGCCAGGGGACCGCGTTATATATGCAGACCAACGTCAGTGAATAATGCACAAACATATAGTTGATATACTATGTACGTTCATATAAGATTAGCCCAAGATGTTATTTATCTATTTTCGTAAGTTTGTTTAAATGTTTATACAATTTCAGAAACGAAGAACCTGTTTGAATAAGTAGGAAAACCGAATAAGATTGCAAAAAAAAGAGCTTTTTGAAATGCTATTTACCATTGAAGTTATTACACGACAATACTAAGTTTAAATATAAGTGAAGTGGAACACCAGTTCCAGCAGCATATGCTCTGGTGACATAGATTTAACAAGATAAACAATGCTCTTTTTTATTTGTGTGTGGTACAATATATTCAACATATGTTCATGCACCAATTTAGTGTTCGTGTGTCGGATGAATAGATATCATTGCGGGAAATTAAAATGGAATTTATTGTACCACCCAAAAATAAAAAGAGCATTTTGTATCTTGTAAAATCTCACGTGTATCTTTCAATTGGACTTAAATCAATTATAATTACATTTTAATAAATATATTTTCTTCTATTGCTATTTTAATCGCATTGTGATGCTTTGATGCTAATTTTGTATCTAAACTTTAATGATTTGTTAATAATTATGGGCGAAATGTGAGGTTTTGAGCTTCATAAATAGAGTTGAAATGTCCAATGCTTTGAATTGACCGTTTCTTAGCGGTAACCATAGTGTTATCCATGTGTGTGTTTGTTTCGTGTTTGTTCTTATGCTGTGTCTAGTCATTTTGACTTTTATTCTTGATTGACACTGATAAAAAGAACATGTATTGACATCATCATTTATCACATACTCATATTCATTTATGGAAAGTGTAGGCCTACTGCCAGAACAGATTATTATTTTAATCTAAATAGAAATCTATGTTTATTGTTATTTGAATTCGATTTGTTTCTGATAAAACAGAACAAAGCACATTAAACTTAAACAGGAAACGATATATCTTGGTCACGTGATAGCTTATCTGTCTAAAAAACAGTCGATTTCGAAAAAACTCAAATATTCCAACCGATTATTAAGTTATTAACAATGGATTCGATTGAACATTTATAAACTCCATAACAAATTGTTAATATAAAGAAGTGAAACTCCAGAAGCTGCAGCAGTATTGCATTTATATCATACACACCTTCGTGGTCCTTTATTTACGGCAAGGATGCCAAAACGGTACAGTACGGCACAAAACGAAACAACATATACACATAGTAATAGCATTATATCACATTCTATGCCTTGTTTTCTGTGTACAACCACCACGAATTGAATACTACGAACATGTTTAAAATAGCATGTTGAACGTTTGATTGGCTACCGTGTACTTGACTGACCAATCATGACGTTATTTTCGCAAGATGATAATGTATTTATTAAAAGCCTAAAGTAAATCTTTATTTGTGACACACCCGTGAATTATATCACTTTGTATTGGCCCCGCTGTGGTCACAGTGCAGCGAACCTTACCATGGAGCAGAAAAAAACCCCAAGCAGGAACAATAGATTAGTCATCTTGGTAAAAAGTTAAGGATGCAGATATTTTATGGTGGATTTATATGCAATGTATGGGACATAACATTCCTACAGCTGGGAATGTCTATTATACGTTTTATTTTCGTTGTCTAAGTAAGCCACGTGATGTCTGCAAGTAAGCCACGTGATGTCTGACATGTCTAGCGTGCGTATCATTTCCAAATTAAGCGCTGACACAATGTGTCCACACATTGCATCAAGTAACGTAGGTATGAATAACTAACATATTTCAATACACGTAACGCTAGTTATGATATCAAACAGTGCGTATTAGGCTAAGAGTATTTGTTACTTATTATTAAATACAATTTTTTTTTTAAAACATATACATTTTTTAACCATGATGAAATGTTAGATTCAATCTCTGAATTTATGAATTTATACCATTCATGTACTTTTTGGCGCCAATTGTGTTCTTGTTTTATTGTAGAATCTTCCAATCGTACAGACGAACTGACACTGCGCATATATTTCCCTACTTTAATTAGTATGTTAATGATGTTGTACAGACTGTAGTTACGCGGTAAGTCATCAAACTTTGCAGTTGTTTTATCGGCAGGAAAATATATATGACAGCGTGGATACCCACATTGATACCCATTGGTACATTTGAATTGTATTCTTTCTCAGACCAGAGTGTTTAACTGCTGTATAATAACAGTCTATATTGGTTCTTAGTTTTTTGAAGGTTTTCTTGTGTAATGGATTTGAAATTCCGTATTCCATTATTTCGTCTTAACGTTTGCATTACTTCCAAGCTAGCATGCTTTATTGGGTCAATAGCGGCCAAAAATCGGCCAAACCGATTTCATGTTGATATAATTTTTGCAAAATGAAAAAAATAAACGATAACACGCTAATATAATTTTTATGTTCTTAGTCCTTTATCACCACGATATCGTTTAACTTTGCATAAACTGTCCCAGCATGATATCATTTCGGGATTTTCGGCCGATTTAATGTCGATTTGGGGCTGATATTGTTTATATACATGCAAATAGAATGTAGTACATATGCCAATGTATACCCAGCTAGTTTAGGTTTGACAGCGTCGTTGATATTGATGGTCTTAAGAAGTTCTTGTAAGTTATTTAAAAAATCACAAATGTTGTCTATACATAATGGATTCATATGTTTAATGCATGGATTAATAAATTAATGAAATGATGGAGAAAGTAATGCATGAATACATGGATGAACGAATGAATGAAGAAACGAACAAACTAACGAACGTTAATTCAGCTCTACCCAACCCAAACAGCCTGTAACCCTTTCCCAGGACATTCATGTCTGAACCCGTCCCTGCACACTTTCCAATAACAATTATGCGCCCGGGATATACATTGTATCTGCCCAGTGAGAACTAAAGACTTAATCAAGGAAACAGGAAACATTTGCTGTGCAGTTAAAGTGGTACAATTGACTAGCATCATCAAATCTTGACACCTGGGAAAGTAGAATATGAACAGGAATGAACTGTAACTTTTCTAAGTTTTATTATTATTACAATTGAAAAAAAACCGGATTGAAATGTAAACTTTTTACCATAGCTCGTTGTATTTATTAAAAAACAACGGCATTTTAATCAAAATAAGTAAAACTGCAAAAAATAAAATTAACCAGGACACATTTTACCATCTAAGGCAAAGCATACAATGAACACTCTGACACTAACATGTTTTTCACTGCTAGATTCACGTTATCATTTTCGTGAAGAACCGTCTCGGTTCCCGTCAGGTCTCCTCCATTTACTTCCAACATGTGTACGTTTCGTTGGCTCTTCTTCTTTGTCTATTCATTTATGTATACAAAAGTTTGCCCTCTTTGGGCGATACCTTGATCCCTTAAGACAAATGGGTTTTCTGTTCGCATAATCCTGTCCTTGTTATAAAGGTGGCTTTTAAGGTGTTTCTTTTTATTTATTAATTCTTGTTTCGTTTGAGAGCATTTTTCGTGGATTCTTACCATTTTCTATGCAAGAGCTTCGCTGATCTTGAAGTGTTTTTTTTCAAAATTGATCTATCCGTTTATTTCGTTCAGTTTCCCTTTTAAGGTTAAAAGTTTACGATATTGTGTTGATCTTTTTTTGCTGCCGTCTGTGTGATTTCGTTTATCCTCTGTATTTTGTGTTAAGGAGGTGAGTTGTTTTAGTTCAAGCGTATTATTTTTAAGTTAATTTCCCTACCACTGTTCTGTGCCGGTTCATATCACAATCTTTTCATTAGACCGTGGCTATGTACAGCGGTTTTCGGTTTCATTATACTGGTGTGTTTATCACTTCCATTTTCATGGTACTCGACACTACCGTATGGTCAGCGCAGTTTTGAGAATTCATTTCATGTGTAAAGGGATAGGTCAGGGTGTCGTCCTTCATTTATGAAGAGTTAGGCTATTTGGTATGTAAACTTCACATTGTGATGATAGAAGGTTTTAAAGTCATTTTGTGTATCTGCTACTTTCAATATAATGTATTTTTCTGTTCGATTTTCTTATCAAGGTTACATTCATGTCTCCACAAATAATTATATTGTTTGAACCTCTGTAGATTTTCAGCATTCGACTCAACTCGTAAAGTGCTTCTTTGAACAATAATGTTTGCAGATAGAACTCGTGTATACATTCACCAAGCAGAGAGTTGTATCTGATGTTTATACTTCTATGAAGATTGGTCGTACATTCCACAAGTCAGATACATTAATGCTGAAGTGTATTTCTTTTCTTCACCGTCTATCATCACCACCGGAAATAGTATACCAACGAAGCGAAAGTAAACATCACGCAAGAGGTAGTGCTCGTGGAAAGAATAAGTTTATCATTTTTATCGCGAACGTTTTCCAAAAACTGTGTGACAAATTAATAGTGGACATATCAAACTTCTATCGTAAGTAGTTGGAGTTTTTTATTAATACATTCGAGTGTTGAAATAGATCAATCATCAGCTACCTGGTACCGAAAGTTAAGTTCGTTGGGACATGTTTTTTTCCTTTTGTTCGAGGAAAGTATACTAATTTTGCCGAATTTGTCAATGGTATGCAAATAGAATTATACAAACTATCGTTTTTTGCAAGTTTCAGCCCAAAAATCTAGTTAGTATGCAAATGTTTGGCTAAAATATAAACTTCGTTGTGTACGGCGAATAGCACCTGATGTGTACGGCGTATAGCAAAATAAAATTAAATTGTGTACGGCGAATAGTTTTGAGTTTGGTAACCCACAATGCAGAAGAAGGGGACCCCTGAACGGGATTATATTTATCGGTGACATTTATCCCTATTTGAGATATGTTTGTATCCTAATTGGGTGCAATTCGTCTTTTTTGGAACACGTGGAAATGCAGAAACAAATGAAAAACATTAAAACGATCATGTTTACGGGGTTCCGTTTTACTGCCATCAATCGTGATACATCGACCAACTCCGGAAGAGTGGACTCGTGCATTTCAGTCGCCATCTTGTATTCATTTACCTTCCAAATGGTGATCCGTCTTTTGTTATGAGGCTGTATACGACGCGGTCAAACTAGCGCTTAAATTTCTGCCGAAATTTTGATATAAAAATCACCGAAAACGTTCATTTTGTTTGCATGTTGACCTGTTATCCAAAAGATTTACTTTTGCAACACTATTTTGCCACGTTGTTGTCCAATATTGAATAATAATTTACGGTGTTTACAAAACTGTCCAAACCGAAAGTGAGAATTGATTCATATTAAATTTTGCGATATAAACACTAATATTTGTTGAGTTTGAGGAAGATAATCGAAAAATAGCGTTTTAATGGAATATAGACTATCATTGCCGAGTGTAGCACTGGCTAAAAAGACCTATGATGACAGGGCAGGTACAAAAACTTACATTTTGTTTTTATCAAGTTAATGACTGGGTTCATAATTTATTATTAATGTATGAATTTGGTGCCTTTAATCTGTAAATGCCATATTAAAATTATTTTTGTAAATAAATCATCATTTTGTGTGTGTGTGT
>VMBQ01003604.1:84112-103489 GCA_007657795.1 Dreissena rostriformis | reverse complement strand
CGCGGGATTTTCTTAATCTCCCTCCAGGTCACTGCCCGCAGAGTAGCGAGGGAAATTGGGGAAAACGCGTGGAGTGTACTGTATCAAATAATGCCTTTACACATGTTGCATCCATCTAATGACACCTTTTTCATGATTATTTTGTTGTAAGTTGATTAACTTGAGGAATACAGTTTCATAAGTAAAATGTTCTGTATAAAATGTGTATTGAAATAATAAGTTTTATTTGTGATAACTGTTTTGTTTAAAATTGTTTGAAAGTTCATGATTCATGAAAATATGAAAAACAGCTAGCATGATAAGAATAATTGTATCACCACCCCAGGAAACCCGATACCTTGTGAGTAGCGTAATACCTTCGGAGCAGCATTGTGTATTTCTGCATGAGCTTACATAGGGTAAGTAAATTCGAAAAATTAAAACATTTCTAAGTCCAATTTGAAACAACTGTGTATTAACATTGATAACAAAGGTATTGGCCTACATGTAGAAAAAATCCTGACAAAGTTTCTTAAAAAATGAGCGAAATGTGGCTCCCTGAAGTAGAAGATCGGGAAAAATAGGCCATTTTCATGCATTTAGAGGAGAAAAACTGCTTTAATTTGCAAGCCACTACAATAATTGAAGGATTTATACAAACTTACACATGTCTGCCATAACCACTCAGCAGGGTTTCTCCAGAAAACTATTTCTTGTGGAGAAATTTGCGTTTTTAATGACCATGTTGGGAAAACATGGATACCAAATGGAGAAGACTAGGAAACCTTATGTGAGCAGCGACTTTATAATTCTTTTTCGTGACAAAAAACCTAATTTCCAGCCATTGTGTTGCAATTTCTTTGCTTTGTAGAGGCCTATAGTAAGTGTATGTGGGCACATATGCATACGAATGTACTTGTAATGCTTAATAATACATTCTATGATATTCTTTGCATTTCATCGAACATCATTTCAGAAACTTGAATCGTTTGTCTGATATATAATGTGGTTATACTATGTCCACTTTTAATATATATGTAAAGCTGATAGTTTTATCTTAATTACTAACTCGTTTGCCAGTTTGTGCTAAAATTACAATGTATCACAATGCTAGTGTTGCACCCCCCCCACACACACACACATTATTATACCCCCACAAACTCTGTTTGGGGGCTATATAGGAATCAGTTTGTCCCGTCCGTCCCTGTCCCAGTACGTCACGTCTGTCCTGATTTTTTGTCCGTCTGTCCGTCCCGATTTATTTTCATGAAATGACATTTGAACAAATGAACATACAACCTTCAAACTTCATACGCAAACCATCTGAAAACAACAGCCATCTCTCTACACCACCCAACTCCTATCTATGGCAGGTTGAAAAAAGTCCTAAATTGTTTGGTAATAAAGTAATGACAAGTTTTTTGAGGCTCTTAAAAAGTAAAATCAATGAGTAAGGATTGTTTTGATTCGTGTTTAAGATTTTGCAACACCTTAAATGAAATGAAAAAGTAGGGCAATAACGGATCAAGCGTGATAATATGCATATTGATGATATATTATATTAAAATATATGCAAATCTTGTTGATTCTCACAGTAAATGATCTCAATCTAAATGTTTTATTTATGTTCCATGTTCAATATCGATGATTAGATATGATTTAAACAATTTACATGCTTTATAAGATGCCCATATCTTTCCGATCTATTTAGGATTTTCAACGGGTAATTCACACACGAACACCATGCGTAAAGTGTAGATACGAGATCACATATAGAAAACAATTAATAACAAAAAAAGGGAATTATAATTTATAACTGGCAATGTAATTTGGTCATTGTTAACAACACAGTTCATGTTTCGACAGTTCAAATAGCGTGTTAGATGCCCCCGGAGTGGTTTCGACCACGTGATCCGTTATGGCTACAACTGATCCGTTAATGCATGAATTCTGCGGCGAAAAAAAGGTATCACAAATACATTTTGCCTGCGTTTAAAAATAAGACTTTGTGCTGAATCAGTAAGAAAAGGTTATATTTAATCAAACTGGTGTAAAAGAAATCTCAAAATATTTATAGCTTTTCACCAGAACAACTTCATTACGCTACTGATCCGGTAATGGTAACTTGCCTGTAATTTCTCCAAAACAAAATGTAATTTTATTATAGACAAATTTCGGAATGCAATATCTAAAAAAAAATGCATTTATACCAGATTAAATTTCTCATTCAACCATAAGAAAAAAGTAACTTACTTCATTTATTAAATTAAACTGTAATTTGTAAACAAAATATCACAGGAACTTCGAAAGGTCATGTTAGCCAATTTTACTTTCGTTTTCGTTTGAAAATATGTTGTTGTTTTTTTGTAATTATTTTGCACATTTAACCATAAAAAGTAAAGTTGATTAAAAGAATAACACTTACCTTGCTCACGGACAAGTTAAATCCAAAAAATATTAATATCATCAGGCTAAAATCGGTATCGACATGTGTTGAAGTCTTGTTTGTGTCTATAAACAAGCCATGGCCAAATTCGTTAAAAGGGGAGAAACAAGTCAGCTCATTGAAATTGAAACGTCAAAATCAACTATTTGTTTGATAGACAATTCCTTCCATGGCCAGTCTGTGCCGATTTTTATATTACTTAAATACGCTAAACAGTAAAATCAAAGAAAACATTAGGTAATCTAAACAAAATTAAGCGCAAGTTTAGCGACGTCATTTCAAATGAGTTTTTTCTCATAATACAATGACGCTTGACGAATTAGTACCAAAAGGCTCAGAACACGCCACATTTAAATATTATACATACAACCCCCACATACACTTATTAAAACATTATTCTATGTACCTAACCAATTAATTTAAGTGACTAAGCAGTCAAGTCTTTCTTTATATTTTCCAAAATAGTGTTGGTAAAAAGAAATAAAACTCGAGCATGTTAAAACGGCACTATTGATAATATATAAGGCATTAAAAGTACACTCTTATGCATATGTGCCCACATACGCTTACTATAGGCCTCTACAAAGCAAAGAAATTGCAACAGAATGGCTGGAAATTAGGTTTTTTGTCACGAAAAAGAATTATAAAGTCGCTGCTCACATAAGGTTTCCTAGTCTTCTCCATTTGGTATCCATGTTTTCCCAACATGGTCATTAAAAACGCAAATTTCTCCACAAGAAATAGTTTTCTGGAGAAACCCTGCTGAGAGGTTATGGCAGACATGTGTAAGTGTTTATAGATCCTTTAATTATTGTAGTGGCTTGCAAATTAAAGCAGTTTTTCTCCCCTAAATGCATAAAAATGGCCCATTTTTCCCGATCTTCTTCTTCAGGGAGCCACATTTCGCTCATTTTTGAAAGAAAATTTGTCATGATTTTTTCTACGTGTAGGCCAATACCTTTGTTATCAATGTAAATACACAGTTGTTTCAAATTGGACTTTGAATTTTTTTAATTTTTCGAATTTACTTACCCTATGTAAGCTCATGCAGAAATACACAATGCTGCTCCGAAGGTATTACGCTACTCACAAGGTATCGGGTTTCCTGGGGTGATCACTATTAATAGGATTGCATGACCATAAAAAATATCTGCTGATTGGGTAGTTAAGTGCATATCATATCGTCCAATTGGTGCAAAAAGGTACCATGTGACATTTAATTTCAATTGAACATGGTACATTTTTGCACCAATAGGGCAATATTATCAGTGAATGGTTTGACATTGATTTAAGACAGCCTATCTGATAATACCAATGAGGTGTACAGACGTGTATACATGTGTGTCCACATAATGTAATCACCGGCCTATTTATATTATCATTGTGTATGCCTTTTTAATGACACTGTAGTGTTTACATTGTGATGACATACCAAACTCTTGTACACTCAGTGTTAGTATGTGTAATATGAGATTGTAATGAGGATTGCGTTTTTCTTATGTACATTTAAAACAGGCATACATGTCTCTTGTTTTTACCTGTGTGATATGGATTATTGTTTGTTGGTCATGTATTGCAGGTCATTTGACGTATGCTTTTTGTAAGTTCATGTACTCTGTATTTGGTTTATGTGAGCATATATATTCATGTAGAGTTGGATTTGAGTGTAAAACTATTGTCTACAAGGATGTTAATTATTTCTATATGAAATGTAGATACTATGGTTTCTTGATCAACACCTTACACACATTTGTTTTATTTGCTCAATCAGCAATGAAGATGGTCAACATTACACTTATGATGTAGGCAATAATTTTTTACCTGAACAGTAGTGATGGGCATATCGGTTGAAATTTTCTAGTCTATTCATCGACATAATCGGACAGACAAACCGATACGATAATCGGTTATAATCGGATAATCGGCTAATTCTGTTATGCTGCATATTTTACAGTCTTTACTTTCGTATTAAGTGTTGGTGAATGCCTCAATTAATTGCATATTCATATTTTGTTACGTCACACTTATAATGTAATACATTCGGAATAAATGCATAAGAAATGGTGATAGTTTGTCTACTATAAATGTTTACTATGGAAAAGTAATGTTGCATAGCAACAATCGAAAGTAATATTTGCAATAGTTAAATTATACACACTGAAAAAAGATATCAGATACATAAATCCTTTAATTAACAAAGTATCACAATCAATAAACAATATGACTAGAATAAGCAGGATGCTGCAGCTGGTAAATACACAATTCCATTTATAATTTGATTCTCGACATCCTAATGCATATGTTCGTTTTCTACCAAACTGGTTGGTAGAACCTTGCCGACGATAAGTTTCATAAGCTGATCATCTAATGCAACCTTTCGGTCATGTTGAGTTGTTTCTCGAATGCAAGTTTGGGCTGGACTGGCTTCTGGCTGGGTGTATTCGGAGTACTGGCAGCTGGGTCGTTAGGGTGCATAACATTTATGTGTGTCAGGAAAGTGCTTGTGTTTCCTAAATAAAAAAAGAAATGAATGACTTGGAATTAAAACAATAAGGTTTTTTGGTATAAGTTAATAGTTAAATAATAATCATTAAGGTTGTGTTGTATTATTATTTAATCTCAGATGGGGGTTTTTCACTATCAGAAACTTCCACTTATTTTGTTCAGGCACTTATTTGTCTAAAGCTGTTGACAAGTCTGCACTACCAATCTAATATCACCAAAAATAGAAGTCGATTGCCTCTTGCTTTTTCCTGCCATGGCTAGTATGTTTGTATATTGATAATAATTTATTTTGTTTTGTCCAAAAAAATCATTTTCTGGTAAAATGGGGGGAGAGAAAGCTCAGATTAGACTGGTTAACAAGTAAGCACATTCTCGGTTAGAAATAAATTCAGATGAATACATAACAGAATGTTAATACAGTTAGTATGGTTCGGTTTCATTTCATTGTCACCAACACTTACGGCTAAAAGCCTATTAGTATATTCTTTTCGACAAAGCCGGCTCACTGCAACAGTCAGGATTATGTCTTCGATGATGATTTCCCTGGTTTCGACCCGGGTGGTCGAATATTTCACGCTGTGCCTGATCTTTTTCATTGTTTTGGAGCTTTGTCGATGCACATTGGGGACGTCATTTTCATTTTAGGATATTGAACCAAAGTTAAATTGACCGAAAGATTCGCCAGAAAAGGCTACAAAACACGAATACATGTATATTGTTTTCGATTAATCGAGTGGCGGAACTCAATGTCGGCGATCGCAATCAAGAAAATTTGCGCGACGATTAATCGACTCCATTCGATTATCGGCCCACCACTACTGAACAGTGCTCCAGGTACGATTTAAAAAGGGCAGGGGTCAAAAGAGAACTTTTGAGGGTTCTGTATTTTGTAAAAAAGGCACTTTAGAGAGCGCGGTCGTATCTGGAATGCTCCCTGTTGCATATTAATTTTTATATTGTTAATAATTATTAGAATTAATTATTTCCATTTTTATTAAAAACCATGCAAATAAAATGTTTACAATGAGGAATATTTTAATAACAATATAATAAGAGATTTATAAATTATAATATGTCTATAAAAAAATATAACATTTTTTTATAAAAGGGCAGGTTGGTGCCTCGGAAGGGAAGGGAAGGGCGGGGCTTCAGAAGGGCAGGGCGGAACGCCCTTCCATTTAGGCCTAGCACTGCCTGAAAGGAGATTGAATTGTTTGTTGCTCTCAGTGTGCTCACATATGAAATTATCTTGTTATCATTTTTGTAATGATTGTTTTGCAATACGGGTCAATAGTTTACCATATTCTGGTCAATGGATGACATAGATAACTACAGGTTACTGCCCTATGATCTTGTACTTTATCATGACATGGATTACAATTGTTTCATTAATTTGATTACATGACCTTTATCTGTAAATTTGTGAATTTTAGCATCAATTTACTCTCAATTGAAAAAAAAAGATTACTAAAGTTGGAACTATTGCTAAGCAGACTTACATTAAGCAGTAAATTACAAACATAATCATATCAGTAAAATGGATAATTCAAATTCAAAACTATATATTTCTAAACTCCTTTTTTTCAAGTATAATAAAATCAATCAATCAAGAGGGAATTATTGGGCTGTCTTTGAGAAACAAAAGATACCTTTTGCCATTGGGAAAATGACTCAATAACGTCTATAAAATCATCCAAAAATAGCACTGAAATGTTAATTGATTTGGTCAATGAACAAATATTTTGCATCTAGTTTATTGTAAGCAGTATTAAATGTACTAAATCAAAGAAACAAAATTTAGAATTATTCAGCAGGTCATCAATCAAATTTTAATATTATATTTAACACAAATATAAAATCATGTCCATTGGAATTATTCATCTTGGTGCAACGTTTGAAAATATCAAGTTTGATCCTGATCACAGTGTGCGTCATTTTATTCCACATCATTATGCAATTAGGTTTATTAAAAAAAATTGTCAACATGATAACCTTGATATTTGCTACATGTTTATGTAATGAGCTAATTCATTCAAAGCATGTTTGTGAAGACGGAATACATGGCATTATTGTACTTTGTCATTCGCTATTGGTTTATATCACGCTCTCTAGCCCTTTGCATGCTGGGAAATTTGTTGTTTGCCATATGTCGTCTGCTGAATTTTTAAAATGAGCATTTTCTTTGATTTTTATGCCCCCTTTTAGAAAAAAAGGGGGCATATTGTTTTTGGCCTGTCTGTCTGTCATTCTGTCTGTCTGTCTGTCCAAACCTTTAAGAAATCTTGAAGTTTTGTAATAACTTTTGCAATACTAAACATAGCAACTTCATATTTGGCATGCATGTGTATCTCATGGAGCTGTACATTTTGAGTGGTGGAAGGTCAAGGTCATCCTTCAAGGTCAAAGGTAAAAAATATAATTAAAAAAATAATCAAAGTGGCGCATTAGGGGACATTGTGTTTCTGACAAACACATCTCTTGTTTTTCAAAGAATACTATCAGAATAGCAAACAGTTTGGATCCTGATGAGATGCCACGTTCTGTGGATCCAAACTGTTTGTGCAAAGGCCTTCACAATTCGGTTCCAGCACTGAAAGAGCTTGAGACATGTGGAAATCATGTTCTAGTTACAAGCCATGTGTCATGATTGCGTCACAATACTTGTTCAATGTTAAGGAAAGTAATAAAACTCAGGCAAAAATAAAAAAACAATGGTCATTTAACCATGGACTTCAATGGACAAGCGTGATACTTCATGTTTTCCATGCATGAACACGACAACATATTAGGTGTTTTGGCACCTAACTTATATGCATGACTGCAAATTAGCCAGTAGCTTATTTATGCTTTAAAGTTAAAAAAATTATAATAATTTTTTATGTTTATGATGATGATGATGCCACCAATAAAAGTCTATCTATCAAAGGTTAAGAATTTATATGCACAAAATAACTGAATTTGTTTCTTCATATTTACATATTCCTCATCGTCTTATGATCAGACAAACCATCCTTAATCTTCTTGTAATAAAATCACAACATCTATTTACAGAATGCATGCACAAAATCAGCAACTTAGAGCTAAAGTGCAAACACAAAACGGAAACAAGAAACATTAATTAAACAAAATGTTCAAGCCTTCTGCCAAGAACCCGCCCCATCCCTTAATAATGTAACTTGTCTATCTGGCCGCTATTTGTGGTATCAACACCATTGAAGTATCCATGATTAATGTTGCTGTTTTACCTCAAACTGAAATAAAGCATGATGGCAGGTCATGAAATAGCTTGGCTGAGGTCTTGCTAATTGTGATGTCATGAGCGGCCCAGGTTTTATTGCTGAATTGAATCACTACCATTGTATCTGCTTACTGCTTATACATACAAACATGTAATTATTGTTTCATGAAAATTTAGTGAAAGGGGGTTGTGTGTTTTAATTTGTACTGATTTGCAACACAATCTGTGTTATTTATAGCACTAAATGGATGATTTGATACATCTGGGATGTTGTAGCTTTTTTAAACTGTCAGACATTTGATATTTCAGTGACAAGTTATTGAGCTATTATCTAAGTTATGGGATAGTGGTGAAGGAACAGTTCTTTGGATTTTTTCGTCAGAATTGCGGATATTTGTTCTTCAAATATCAATGTTTGGAGTTTTTTAACCTTATCTTTTTTCACAAGAAGATTATTTTAACATTCTGCGTTGACTTTAAATATGTGAAGGTGAATTTTGGATAAAATCTTAAGTAGTGGAAACGTTCAATTCTTATATAACCGCACAAAATGATGATGCTAATAGAGTCCGCGTTTGAACAGTGGTTACAAAACATTAACACTTGCATGGAATTAATAATCAGGTACTGTATTGCCTTATGTATGTTATTATATAGGAATATTATGTTTGCAAATGGTTTCAGTAAATAATATTTAAAAAAAAAAAACACACTAATTATACTTATGTATGATACTAATAATATATTATTGATGTAAGCCTCATACTTTTTACACTTGTGGGGACACTGGCAATAAATTTGAATGCAATATACAGAAGTCAATGTCTTGTCAACCAATGAACTGTTTGTTTGGCTTTGTTATCTTAACCCATTTATGCCTAGTGGACTCTCCCATCCTTCTAAATTGGATCAATTTATTCACAAAATTATGGATGTCTAATATATTTATTTCTATATTTAGAATATTTCTTACAGAAATTCCTTTAAGCAAACAGCGCAGACCCAGATTAGACACGGCATCATGCAGCGTATCATCTGGGTCTACGCTGTTTGCCAAGACCTTTTTGCTAGACGCTAGGCATAAATGGGTTAAAAACAACTGCACATACGTGTATGGTAATATAAAACAAATGTTGATATTCAACCAATTGTACACAGGTATTGCAATGAAAAGCTTTCAGATTTCACTTCCATGAGATAGCGAGTGTTTTGGAGTTCATAAATTGAAGAAAACAGAAATCCCAAAGATTAGCAATCTCTGATTTGAAGATAAATTGTCTTAAAATAGAAACCACAAGGTATTTCTTCTCACGATTTTGCTCATTGTCTGTCTGGTTAATAGAAGATGTGATAGTGCTCATCTGAAATGTGAACTTGTGATGCATTTAAACATTTTGCACGAGCAGGAGAAAAACAAATGAATGAAGAACTTGGAGATCTGGAATTGTCTAATTTAAGAGATTAAACCAAGTTCATTCATTAAACATTAATTATTATTCGAACTTTTGATGTTTTGTTTAAGAAATTTTATTTGTTATATTGTTAATTGGTCAATTATTGATGATTTAAATGCTCATAAAATAATAAATTAAAACAACAAAGAGTTGTTTTATTGGCTGATATACAACAATATCATTCTAAAATGCTTTTTCGCAAATATGATGGCATTTGAAATGATAACTATTATGTGGAGACTTAGTGTCTTGTTAATTTGTTAGTTTGACAATGATAATGTAGCTTATTTATATCTTTTGAAAGACCAGGTTCACGTTTTACTAAGCTGCTTTGGCAAAAATCATAATGATGCACAATTATTTTATATTCAAGCGCATTGCAAAAGTATCTTAATAAAAACGGGTCCCAGCTGACCTTTCATGTTTGAAATAACAAATTTAAAGAGAGAGTGCTGTTAGCTTGACTTGCAAAGGTTGGTCATTCTTCTTAAGTAATAGCAGGGGAAAATCTAGACTGATGCAGTTGTTACTGTCAAACATTTGATTCATTGTATATTACTATATGTGAGCCACGTTCCAGTAAAACTGCAGGGCTTGATTTATGTGTGTAAAGTGTCATCCAAGATTGGCTTGTGCAATTCGCACAGGTTAATCAGGAACAACACTTTCCCCTTTTATGGAAGTTTTTATGCTCCCTTTAAAAAAAAGGGGTATATTGTTTTTGGCCTGTCTGTCTGTCTGTCTGTCTGTCTGTCTGTCTGTCTGTCTGTCTGTCTGTCTGTCTAAAACTTAAACCAATATTAAAGTTTTGTCATAATTTGTAATATTGAAGATAGCAACTTCATATTTGGCATGCATGTGTATCTCATGAAGCTGCACATTTTGAGTGGTGAAAGGTCAAGGTTATCCTTCAAGGTCAAAGGTAAAAAAAAATAAAAAAATCAAAGCGGCGCATTAGGGGGCATTGTGTTTCTGACAAACACAACTCTTGTTGTTTAAAGGAATTGTTTTCTAAATGAAAATCCAGTCTAAGGGGAAAGTGTCATCCCTGCTAAGCCTGTGCAGACTGCACAGGCTAATCTTGGAAAACACTTTGCACAATTGCATTAACCCTTTGAGCGCTGGAACCGGATTTTGAAGGCCTTTGCAAACAGTTTGGATCCAGATGAGACGCCACAGAACGTGGCGTCTCATCAGGATGCAAACTGTTTGCTATTCTGATAGTATTCTTTGGAAAAAAATTCAAAGAAAATGCTGATTTTAGAAATTCAGCAGACAACATTTTAGCAGACGACAAATTTCCCAGCATGCAAAGGGTTTTCCCAGAGTGCTGCTCATATCTATGAGTTGTTTTGCTTCTACTTTGCTCCTTTTATGCAGTGCTTGTTATTCAGAATTTTCTCAAGGCTTTCCCAAAGAAATGTCCCTTGGTTAGACTGATGAAAAATGGAATAGTCAACCTTTTGAATATCAGATAGTTGTAGGAGTTTTTTGCAGCGATTATATTTACTCAAGGAAATATTGCTATTGAACAAAGAAATAATTATATGTGGAATTTAAAAAATTTATTTGCAATAATATTCAATTCCCTGCCCCTGATACTTATTTTGAGCAGAACTCTGTTCCTGTTGAAAACAACATCAATAAATACATCAGAATGAATTGATTTTTTTTTTAGAGTGATTTTCGTGCAACTTTAAAGGCTAGATATTCAAATCCTGGACAGGAATGTCATATATTATCTTTTTAAGCTGAATTTGTGTGTCTGTTTTGTGAAGTACGTTGACCGACTTGATGTAATATGAATCACAGTAATGGTGTGCAAGCCTTGTGGTATGATGTAACAGATCTTTTTTAACCCTTTGCATGCTGGGAAATTTGTCGTGTGCTAAAATGTTGTCTGCTAAATTTCTAAAATTAGCATTTTCTTCGATTTTTTTTCAAAGAATACTATCAGAATAGCAAACAGTTTGGATCCTGATGAGACGCCACGTTCTGTGGCGTCTCATCTGGATCCAAACTGTTTGCAAAGGCCTTCAAAATCTGGTTCCAGCGCTCAAAGGGTTAAACATCATGCAGATAATTGATTTTTCAAATGTTATCATGGTGAGGCCCACATTTCATATTTATTTGATGTGCAATGATTTATTCGTCACGATGTGCAATTATGTACTCCACATGCCGATGCATCATTAAAACAGGATTGAATCTGGTCATGTTTCATGCACTGTTTTTCTATAAGAATTCAGTTAATTATTTTGATGAATAACATGTGAATGCAAAGCCATACCTTATGTTATCTTTTGCATTCATGAGTTTATATGATTTATAGTATGTATTTATAACTATGCCTAAAGCTTCTAACGGTCTCTCTGTCACGATTGTGGCTATGATTATTCACAACTGATAGTTTGAAGTGTTGTATTTTTGTCATTCCGACTACAATTATTGAACCTGTGTTAATAAAATGATATTATTTTGTTTGTTTCAGGTAAGTGTTCACTTTGCGTGCCTTCATTGTATTCCTGGGGGCTGGGGTCAGTTGGACGGTAGAGTACCATTTAAGGAAGGTAACATGAACATGCTGTGAACATGTTCTGCTGTGGTCGCCATCGTCGTAGTAGGACCTATAGCTCATCAAGCCTTGGCAGGTTAGCAGATTTAGAGGGGGGATAGCAGCTTATGACACTAATATTTGATGATTATTGGTATTAGCAATGCGGAAGATAGACCCGTCAAAGCCCTATGAAGTATTAAATAATCACCCGAACCAATAATGTCTGTCGGATAGTGTGTTAATATGAGCTTATATACTTGCGAGTTACTCACAGGCTTCTCTGGTTTTATGCTGGTTGCATACATGTATAGCCATTTTCACTCAGCGATTTTTTTCCTTTTTTATAAAGTACCGGTGAACGGCACTTTCCCAATTACGAAAAAACTACAAATTTCCCAATTGCTGTCGAAAAAATTCCCAATTTAAGGGGAAAAAAAAAACAAAAAAAAAAAANTTCCCAATTTTGAGGTTTTCACGACTCGATTTTTCCCAATTGGACCGGTACGGGTACTTTTCCCCATTGGACAAAAAAAATCGCTGTTCACTATGCTTCTGAGCGGGAAAGGGTTAGTAGATTTAGAGAGGCCCTTGAAAGCAGCTTAGGACACAAACATTTGGGGATTTCTGATTAAGAGCCCTCGTCAACTGAAAATTATTCAATTTCTTTTAAAAAAGGAATAATATTAATGAAAGTTAATTAAAGGTTTATTTCCCTAAAAACTATTTTGTTGTAAGAAATGTTTATATATATTTATATATACATTTATGTTGATATTTGAAGCAGCTTGTTGCAAATGTAATCTATTCTAAACTGGAGGCTTGGTATAAACATGATTTACTTACATGATTGTCTTCCAAGGCTTCAATAGTTTTCCGTGTATAGACGTTATGCTATTATGCATATTGTAATCAAACCAAAAGACAGATCAGCGTTTTTCCACGAATAAAGTTGAAACCCACCCATTATTTAAAAATAAATCAAAATTTACAAACATACATACATGCTTTTTCAAAATCTCAAATTACACTACCCATTTTCTTTTGTGTAAAATAGTTTTATGGTCAAACATGATATCCAAGTACCATGACTGGATTTTATTGTGGATTAATGTAAATATAATTGCCATTTGTAGGAGTGTCAATTCTTCTGAAATGTGAAAACTTGTTTGGGTTTCTGTTGAGATCACATCTTTTCAATTACTTATCCAACATCATCCAGGGATTAATCGCTGTTTTTTGGCAATTTTATCCTTGGACACTTAAACTGAGTGTTCTGTTTCTGTAGGTATTCAATAGCTGGCGTCAAGATATCCAAATGCTAGGGAACAATGTATCAAGGGAAGCAACTGTTGTCACTTCATGAAGTGGCTTTTACTGAGTTGTTTCCCTTGTGTATTTGTTTAACTGTCCATTCAATATAATATTTAAGTCATAATAATAAATTATGGTCTCCTTTCAAATTTCAATTGAAAATCGGAATAATTTGTTTACTCCAGCAGCACTTTTTGGTTCATAATAGAGTTCACTATTGATATGCTCAGTGTTATGTGGTCATGTAGCATAACACCTTCCAAAGTTTAATATAATAGTCTTATAAGAAATAAGGGACTTGGTAACTTGTTGATAACCCATAGTTTTAATTTTATAATTTGTAGCAAAATATATGGTTATTTTTTTTTCCTAATAAATTGCTGATGACACATATTTGTTTCTTTATAATTTGTAGTAAAATATGTTACAGTTTTTTTTCCAAGAAAACAACATACAAATGAACACACTATCTAGTGAGAGAATATCCTTAATTTTTAATGTCATTGGAATGACTTGAAGGTGACATATTATTGTTGTACAAGGGTATCATTAGTGAGAAAGGTTCAGAAGTTTATTTTATTAAGAGCCACAACAACATGCCTCATCAGTTTAATTAACTCTTTCAGTGCTGGAACCGAATTTTGAAGGCCTTTGCAAACAGTTTGGATCCAGATGAGACGCCACAGAATGTGGCGTCTCATCAGGATCCAAACTGTTTGTGATTCTGATAGAATTTTTTGAAAACAAATCGAAGAAAATGCTTATTTTAAAAATTCAGCAGACAACATTTTAGCAGGCGACAAAAATTTCCCAGCATGCAAAGGGTTAAGCAATGTTTTTCTCTGAATGCCCTCATTGGTTATTGGATGGAGTTGGGATTACTCCTCCTTTCAGCTTATTTCCTACCTGACAAGGTCAAACTCATTGTACAAATAGTTATTAACTTTGCTGGATCTTTATACATATTGAGAGTTTAACTCATTCCTGTAAGGTGGATGGCATTTTCCTCCCCTGAGGTGGTTCTTAAATCACACCCATGTTAGAAGAAAAACCATACAATGAAAAGTAATAACCTATCCTTGTTCATAAATGAGTGAAATTGTACATTCGCCAGTTCTTGATGTAGTAAGTGCTGGTTATAACAAGGTTTCATTCACAAATCATTAAGCTTCATTAGAAAGTTCATTAGTGATGGTTTATTTATAATAAATAGTTATAATTGTAATGAAAGGTTCATTAACAAAATAATTTCCCATTCATTATAAAGCAAGTAATTAGTAATGGATGTAACCATGTTCCACAGACAAACCGTGTTGGGAGGAAACATGCTTAAATGCGAGGCATTTTTAGAAAGCCAGTTTCAGCATTATGAATAAAGCAAAATTTCACTTGGTAAAAACTAATGGTGGCTTGAAAGAAACGCGAGAAATGTGCAAAAGATGTTAGGCAAAAAGTTTTTGATTTTTTCCTCAATACACAAAGCTATCAATGCGATTTTTCCTGATTAGAAAAAAAATAATCTTTTTGAAAATTTGCTGAATCGCACATTTTGATGCTGTTTACAATAGTAAAGTTGTCATTAAAATTGTTTTGATCATGTAGATGCATTTTGGTGTATTCCAAGCATCTGTCTATTGTTTTACAAATGGTGGCTGATGGTGAATTTTTTAACCTGGTTAGACATTATCAGTTTCTTTTTTTCCTTCTGTCAGTTAACGTTTTTTTCTAATCAGACTTAGAGTATACAAAAAGAAAAAGAAATAAACTACATGTGAACTAAACCCTCCTGAGATCAAAACTCATGAAATAGTACTACATGCATGATTGTTCAAGGGAAATGTTTTCAACAAAGATAATGGAATGCACTTTTACCCATATATCGTTTAACATGAAAACGTGATAACAAAACATAATTATTGTGACATTTGCAATTAATTTTACCCATACTTGATTCCATGGAAGTAGTGAACAAGTAAAAAAAAGCAATTTGCATCCCATAGTTATAATATTGACCTTTTATTTGTTTCATAAGTTATGTTTACCAGCGTGTAAGTCACGTTCATAAATTCTGAATATGGTTGACGCATGATTCTAGTAATAACATAGATCAAAGAGATACTTTGATTACAGACCTTGTTTACAAGGACATTGGAGAGGGGTTCAATTGATGCCAAGACTTTCATATTCCATCTCAGGATTGAACTATTAAACCTGAAAGTATCTTAGATTTCATCTCTTCATTATACAATTATCTTTTTGGCTTTCAATGTTTTAAGTGTTTACTTTTCCAGTGCTCTGCACACATTATTCTGTGGCCTTGATTAAGGTGATCTACAAAGCTGTAGATATGATGCCAAGACCTTTATATTCTATCTAGGGATTGAACTATTAAACTTGATAGTGTCTTAGATTTCATCTCCTCATACTATGATGCAATCATTTTGACTTTAAATGTTTGTGTCAGTTTATTTTTCTAGTGCTGTGCACCCATAGTTCCATGGCCTTATGATTTAGACCTCCTCCTTCAAAGTTCTATATCAAAGGTTTGCACAGTGGTCCTTCATATAGGGCTTGTTGCCAATCTCGAAGCTTAGGGTTTTACTAAAATGGAACATATGACATATGTAGGTTAAAGTTATTGCCATGCTGTTTAAGACTACTTTCCTACCGTGAACCTTTATAATATTATAAACCCTTAAATATTCTTATTCCAATTGTAGGGTTTTTTGGCTATAAAATACAAGTTTCTGGAACTGATGGTAATTCGGTATTTCTCTATGTGAAATCTGTATCCCTATTCAATGGCTCGGAAAACGAATCTAACTGCTGAAATTGCTTCAACATACCGGACATATATCGGACAAGTCTTCAGAGTAAAATTTTTCATCAATAATGGTGTTGTTTAAGTCAGGGAATGTGTGTGGGGTAATACTATACTTAACACTTTACTTTTATAGCTGCTGCACACATTGATTGCTTTAATTTAAAGGAAAAAGTGCACCATTGGAATCGACAGCCAATTGGCAGCTTATCTTGCTTTATGGTCTTTACGTAACACGCTGTAAGTTGTTGCAATCAATAAGCAGGATTGTTGAGTTTTCTAATTAAATTGTGGGGAATTTCTCTCTCTCAGTGACATGCAACAAAATGTGATTAGTTGACATAAAAGCGTTAGCGTTTACATCCATTGACTGACTTTGCCTCAAGGTGTGAATGGAGAACTTTTGAAATGCCTGAAGGCAAAACCATATACTTGACATTATCTTTATTTTCTTAAGGTGTCTTTAACTGTTTACCATACCTACTTGGATAAAAACAAATGAACTCATATTACAAGCTTGATTGTTCAAGGGAATTGTTTTAACCCTTTGCATGCTGGGAAATTTGTCGTCTGCTAAAATGTTGTCTGCTCTGCTAAATTTCTAAAATTAGCATTTTCTTTGATTTTTTTTCTTAGACCACTATCAGAATAGCAAACAGTTTGGATCCTGATGAGACGCCACATTCTGTGGCGTCTCATCTGGATCCAAACTGTTTGCAAAGGCCTTCAAAATCCGGTTCCAGCGCTCAAAGGGTTAAACATAGATAATGAATGCTCTTTTACCAATATATCAGTAAACAGGAAAAAATGATAACATAAAAGAAATTGTGGCATTTGAAATTCATTTTTACCCATACCTGATTTCAGGAAAATAATGAAACAGTAAAGAAAAGTAATTTTTATTTCATAGTTATAATGTTGACCATTTATTTGTTTCATAAGCCATGTTTACCAGCGTGTTTGTTCGTCAGGTTCATTAATTCTAAATATAGTAGACATGGGATGCTAGCAATTAGAGATCGAAGAGATACTTTGATTAAAGACCTTGTATACAGGGAAATTGGAGAGGGGTTCAATTTTCTGATGCCAAGACCTTTATATTCCCTCTAACGATTGAACTATTAAACTCGAAAGTGTCTTAGATTTCATCTCTTCATTATACTACAATGTTATTGTTTTGACATTTGATTTTTCCAGTGCTCTACACATAATTCTGTGGCCTTTTGATTAAAGTGTTCTACAAAGCTGTAGATATGATGCGATGACATTTTCATTCTATCTAAGGATTGAACTATTAAACTTAAAAGTGTCTTAGATTTCATCTATTCATAATACAAGGTCATTGTTTTGCGTTGAAATGTTTTTGTCAGTTTATTTTTTTCCTAGTGCTGTGCTCACATAATTCTGTGGCCTTGTGGTTAGAGTGCTTTACAAAGTTGTAGATATGATGCCTTGACTTAAATATTCTATCTCAGGATTGAACTATTAACCTTGATAAGGTCTTAGATTTCATCTCTTTTCATACCATGTAGAAAACATTTTGACTTATTTTTTTGGGTCAGTTTATATATCTAGTGCTGTGCAAACATAGTTCTGTGGCCTTATGGTTAAGCCAGTCTCTAACAAAGCTGCATGTATATCAAAGGTTTTCACATTGCATGTTCATATAGCTCTAGTTTTCAATGTCGAAGCTAAGACTTTGACTTAAATGGTATATGTAACATATGTAGGTCAAGGTTATGGCAATTCAGTTTATGACTACTATCCTAACATGTACCCTTATTTATTATAAAACCATAAATATCCGTATTCCAATTTTATGGTATTTTTACTATAAAAAACAAGCTTCCAGAACTAATGGTAATTTGGTATTTCTCTGCGTGAAATCTGTATCACTATTCAATGGCTTGGAAAATGAATCTAACTGCTAAAATTGCTTCAGCATACCGGACATATATCAGATAAGTGTTCAGAGTAAAGATTATCCTCAATAATGGTGTTGTATAAGTCAGAGAATGTGTGGGGTAATACTTAACATAAGAAACACGTTACTTTTATAGCTGCTGCACACGTTGATTGCTTTAATTTAAAGGAAAAAGTGCACCATAGGAATGGACAGCCAATTGGCAGCTTCTCTTGCATTATGGTCTTTACGTAACACGCTGTTAGTTGTTGCAATCAATAAGCAGGATTGTTGAGTTTTCTAATTGAATTGTAGGGAATTTCTCTCTCATTGACATGCAACAAAATGTGATTAGTTGACATAATAGCTTTAGCGTTGTTAACATCCATTGACTGACTTTGCTGCAAGGTGTGAATGGAGAACTTTTGAAATCCCTGATGGCAAAACCATAGACTTGACATTTTTATGCCCCCTTTCGAAGAAAAGGGGGTATATAGTTTTCGCACTGTCCGTCAGGCGGTCAGGCTGTCAGGCTGTCGGTCTGTCACACTTTACGTGTCCGCTCTCTAATTCAAATAGTTTTCATTCGATCTTTACCAAACTTGGTCAGAAGTTGTATCCAGACAATATCTAGGTCAAGTTCGAATATGGGTCATGCCGGGTCAAAAACTAGGTCATGGGGTCACTTAGTGCATTTTAAGGATTTAGCATGGTGTCCGCTCTCTAATTGAAGTAGTTTTCATCCGGTCTCCACCAAATTTGGTCAGAAGTTGTGTCTAGGTCAAGTTCGAATATGGGTCATGTCAGGTCAAAAACTATGTCACGGGTTCACTTAGTGCATTTTAAGGATTTAGCATGGTGTGTCCGTCACACTCTTCGTGTGCGCTCTCTAATTCATATAGTTTTCATTCGATCTTCAACAAACTTACTCAGAAGTTGTATCTAGACAAAATCTAGGCCAAGTTCGAATATGGGTCATGCCAGATCAAAAACAAAGTCAGGGGGTCACTTAGTGCATTTTAAGGATTTAGCATGGTTTCCGCTCTCTAATTGAAGTAGTTTTCATCCGATCTTCACCAAATTTGGTCGGAAGTTTTGTCTAAATGCTATCTAATTTTAAATGTGGGTCATGCCCATGGGTCATGCCGGGTCAAAAACTATGT
>VMBQ01003604.1:55870-83338 GCA_007657795.1 Dreissena rostriformis | reverse complement strand
TTGTGTCCGGAGCCATATCTTGGAAGTGCTTTGGCGGATTTCATTGAAACTTGGTATGAGTATATAAATGGATAAGACAATGATGCACGCCAAATGGCATTGTACAACATCTGTTAATAACGGAGTTATAGCCCTTTGTATCTTGAAAAAATGCTTTTTACTATAGGCACTTTTGTGTCCGGAGCCATATCTTGGAAGTGCTTTGGCGGATTTCATTGAAACTTGGTATGAGTATATATATAGATAAGAGGATGATGCACGCCAAATGGCATTGTACACCATATGTTAATAACGGAGTTATAGCCCTTTGTATCTTGAAAAAATGTTTTTTACTATAGGCACTTTTGTGTCCGGAGCCATATCTTGGAAGTGCTTTGGCAGATTTCATTGAAACTTGGTATGAGTATATATATTGATAAGAGGATGATGCACACCAAATGGCATTGTACACCATCTGTTAATAACAGAGTTATGGCCCTTTTCAAGAATGCTTTTTACTATAGGCACTTTTGTGTCCGGAGCCATATCTTGGAAGTGCTTTGGCAGATTTCATTGAAACTTGGTATGAGTATATATATGGATAAGAGGATGATGCACACCAAATGGCATTGTACACCATCTGTTTATAACGGAGTAATGGCCCTTTGTATCGTAGTATGTTCATCCGTCCGATTTGCACCCATCCTTAAACAAAATAAATGTTGCGGGGGATATCAATTCTACGAATTTGCTTGTTATTTTATAATTTTTAACTTGCAGAACTTCATCATAATGACAGTAAAAAAATGAACATATTTAAATAAAACACATATAATTACAACATTTATATTTAAGCGTAATTTTTGTTTGAGAAAAAAGTTATGGTTCGGTGGGAGGAGCAACCATGACACAATTGTTTCTTTAACATAGACAATTACTTATGTTCATGATAATTGGAATTTTGACTTAAAATTGTTTCCACTAAATCTGTGTCTAAGGTTGCAAAATGGTTTGCAGGTCTCATGTCTATTTACGGAAACATAACATTTTTGTGTAGAATTTTACGACTTTGATTTACTATTTATTAAGGATGGGATTCGAATACTAAATAATATCTTTGAATATTCGTCTGCCCTTATTCGACTATATTTGAATATTCGATTTAAGACATAAGATGAAAATGTCCGAACTTGCGCCGTCCGGAGTAAAGTATTGTTCCTCATTGCCGCACATACCACTTTTAATCGTTTTGTATATGCATCTTTGTAAAAGGAGATGGAGTTATCATTTATGAGATCGATACATGATTATGTTTCTCTTTATATTCGCTTAATACATTTTATTTTCATAACATTTATTTATTTCACATGTTGCCGGTAAACATATTACCGTCATTCTGATTTATTTCAATATCATTTTGGGTTACTTCCCTTAGATAAAATTTGCTCTTTTGTTTCGCATTTTTTTAGTACGGACTCCAGAACCACGACGATGTCAAAACTTTGATAGAACTTTGCTAATATATCAATTATATTCCTCATTTGTACTTTAAAATAAATACAAACAAAACCTTAGTGCACAAGTTGTTTTTTATTTACACAAAGAAAACGTAGCAACAACATACTGGTACACCATTCAGACAACATGCATATTAAAATAGTATTCAAGTTTCGTAATTATTATGTACATGCAGTGTGCACACGCAAAAACAGTTTATCGCTATAAAACGGGTAAAAACAATTCCAAACACGAGAGGGAGGCATTATGAATTTCTTTAACAGAATAGTTGTTAGAATATAAATTGTAGACCTATCTTGAAAATATGGCGAGTTTGAATGAACGCTCTCGACCGTATATTAATTTATTATTATTACAAAACAAATGTAATTGGTTAATGTTTGAGAGACTACATTCTGAGTAGATGTATGTATATAACACTAAAATTGATTGGTCATTTGAAGGTAACGATAGTCGGGCTGTCTAAATTGCGAGACGCCGAACTGTGAATAACACGTCAATTATCTTCGACTATAGATTAAACGCGGTGTATTAACACCCGTGCAAACTGCCAGATAAAATCAATAAAGACACTACCCCTCTCATGATACCCTCCAGTATGCCAATTATCATCTCGTTAATTGATGGCAGCTGCTATGCAAACATAGACGGATGCACTAAAGAAGTCTGCACTGAACAAAAAATATACATTTTTTTTTATAATTTATTTGCATAGAAAAATAAAAATCGAATATTCGAATATGAATTTTGGATTCGAATATTCGGCCGATTTTCGAATATTCGGTCCCATCCCCTACTATTTATAGATGCCAGAGACCTGTAAATCATTGTTCTACCTTGACAGACAATCTCTCAAAAAGCCTGGGTCAAGAAACCTATTATGTCCATTCAGTGTTTTTTTCGCTTAAATTCGAGGCTGGTATTCGGCCCCATTCCCAATTGAATAAAGTATATTTTTTTCCCAAATGGGAGCTAAAAATTCAAGGTCTCCATTTTTTATTTTTTTTTAAGAATTCAGCATTTATATCATTTCTCATCCAGCTCTTTAAGTTAAGTTGAACCTTAGAAAATATAATATTAAAAACACTTTTATTCTCAATTTTGAGTCAAAACGCAGCGATTTTCCCCAATCCAAAGGGACCTGACTCTAATTTACTATTTATAGATGCCAAACGAGTTTCTTGACCCAGACTTTTAGAGCTGACTGGATTAGCTAGAAAAACAAATCCAATTATTTGGAGCATTCTCCATCTATTGGGAGATATTTTGATTTAAAAGGAAATTGTTTGGCGGTATGTACAGAATTGTAATTTGATTAAGGGGTGTTTGTGCAACCCTCTTTGGAAATTAGTTCCTACATTTATCGTTGATCTAGGGGGATTCTCAGATAATTGTTCAGTCTGTATGGATGGCTGGGTTTGTTTACTGACATGATGGCATTATGGTGACTGGTGAAGCATTCCCTGAGAGTCAGTAAATGGTCATGTCGGTAATTGGATCCGTTTTGGGCACCTTAGCTCCAGCGTTGCTTTTACTTTGAAGATAGATTCTGTTTCCATCTTTGTCCACAAAACATAAGCTGGGTGAAGATGATGACATAGATACATCAATGCAAAAAAAACTTAATACACAAAAATGTCAACGTTTCCGTAAATGGACCCAGGCTTTTTGAGAGATTGTCTGTCAAGGTAGAAAAAAGGTTTGCAGGTCTCTGGCATCTATAAATAGTACCATAAATCAAGGTCGTAAATCAACTTCACAAAAATGTCAATGATTACGTAAATGGACATAATGTGATTCTTGATCCAGTCTTCTAAGGAGATCGTCTGTCGAGGTAGAAGAATGGTTTGCGTGTTTGTGGCAACTATGGCAGCTGCATGCCGAATATGGCTGTTTGGATTAGCTGGAAAAACAAATCCAATTATGTGGAGCATTCTCCATCTATTGGGAGATATTTCGAATTAAAAGGAAATTGTTTTGGGTGTATGTACGGAATTGTTATTTGATCAAGGGGTGTTTGTGCGACCCTCTAAAGGCATTAATGTGACTGCTGTAGTGTTCCCATAGTCAGTAAATGGTCGTGTTGGTAATTGGATCCGTTTTAGGCACCTGATCCAGCATTGCTTTTACTTTGGAGATGGATTCTGTTTCCATCTTTGTCGAGAAAACATATACTGTGCGAAGATGATGACATAGATACATCATGGCAAGAAACACATCTGGCCCTAGGTCTGCAGATCTTGGTCAGGAGAAAATGACATCTTAACAGAAAGTTGTGACATTTGCAATTCATCTTTACTCATACTTTATTCCAGGAAAATAATGAAAAAGTAGAGAAAAGTACTTTTCATTCCATAGTTGTAATGTTGACCTTTAATTTGTTTCATAAGCCTTGTTTACCAGTGAGTTACTCACTTTTGTTTTACTTAATTCTTCTAAACATGGTAGAAATGTGATGCTAGCAATTAGAGGTCAAAGACATACTTTGATTACAGACCTTGTTTACCAGGACATTGGAGAGGGGTTCATTTGATGCCAAGACTTTCATATTCCATCTCAGGATTGAACTATTCATCTTGAAAGTATCTTAGATTTCATCTCTTCATTATACAATTATTGTTTTGGCTTTCAATGTTTTAAGTGTTTACTTTTCCAGTGCTCTGCGCACATAATTCTGTGGCCTTTTGATTAAGGTGATCTACAAAGCTGTAGATATGATGCCATGACCTTTATATTCTATCTAGGGATTGAACTATTAAACTTAATAGTGTCTTAAATTTCATCTCTACGTGTCAGTTTATTTTTCTAGATCTCTGCACACATAGTTCCATGACCTTGTGGCAAAGGCATTCTCCTAAAAAGCTGTATATTAAAGGTTTGCACATTGCTTGTTCATATACGGCTAGTTGCCAATCATGAAGCTTAAAGTTTAACTTTCATGGTGCATGTGATATAAATAGGTAAAGGTAATGGCAATTCTGTTTATGACTATTATCCTATCATGTACCCTTATTTATTATAAACTGTTAAATATTCTTATTTCAATTGTGTGGTATTTTTGCTATAAAGTACAAGTTTTCAGAACTGATGTTTATTCGGTATTTCTCCAAGTGAAATCTGTATCACTATTCATTATGGCTTGGAAAACAAATCTAACTGCTAAAATTGCTTCAACATACTGGACATATATATCGGATAAGTTTTCAGAGTAAAGATTTTCATCAATAATGGTGTTGCTTTAGTCTGGGAATGTGTGTGGGGTAATACTATACTTAACACTTTACTTTTATAGCGGCTTCACACGTTGATTGCTTGAATTTAAAGGAAAAATTGCACCATTGGATCGGACAGCCAATTGGCAGCTTCTCTTGCTTTATGGTCTTTGCATAAAACGCTGTTATTTGTTGCAATCAATAAGCAGGATTGTTGAGTTTTCTCATTGAATTGTTGGAAATTTCTCTCTCTCAGTGACATGCAACAAAATGTGATTAGCAGTCATAATAGCGTTAGCGTTTACATCCATTGACCGACTTTGCTGCAAGGTGTTAATGGAGAACTTTTGAAATCCCTGAAGGCAAAACCATAGACTTTACATTTTCTGAAGGTTTCTTGCACTGTCCTTAAGAAGCAAATGACAATATTTTTGAAAAAATTACACATTTTGGAGGTGCTGAATTTTTATGCCCCCGAAGGTGGGCATATAGTGATCGCACTGTCCGTCTGTCCTTCTGAAATTCCGTCACACTTTGCGTTTAGGTTTCAAAAAATGTTCATAACTTCTATGTCGCTTCAAATGTAACTTTCATATTTGGTATGCATGTGTATTTCATGCAGCTGCACATTTTGAGGTAAGAAAGGTTAATGTCATCCTTCAAGGTCAAAGGTAAAATAGGGGGCATTGTGTTTCTGATAAACACATCTCTTTTTTTTTAAATTTTTTGTGACGATAGTTACTCTGTCATGAGTCTGTATGTCTGAGTGTGTCTGCAAAAGTTTTTCGAGTGAACTGCATCCATATTTCTCAAGCAATTAAATTTAAATTGAAATATTCATCAGCTTGAAGGTAAGATGTGCAAGTCGCCTTTCAGTTCCAAATCGTCAACACATTCCTAAGTTATTTGCGCTTGAATGTAGCCTGAAAGGGCATTAGTCACCGTTGTGACAAAAGTTTTATTTAAAATTTAAATTAATGGCTTGAAAAAGTAGATGTTAGGAGAAAGCAGGATTTGATAAGGTATGACCTGTGTAATAATCAGTTAAGATAATTGTCCACCCATATTTTTCTGTCTCATCATAATAGTACAATTTATAATATACCCGACTGTATACAGGCATATATTTTGGTTAGCCATATAAGAAATCGGTATCATACAGTGTGAAATCTGTTTTTTTATTAAACAGTCTGAAAAAACTTAACTTCAAAAAGTAACATCAATAATGAAGTCATGATAGCATGTTAACCCTTTGCATGCTGGGAAATTTTTCATCTGCTAAAATGTCGTCTGCTAAATTTCTAAAATTAGCATTTTCTTCCATTTTTTTTCCAAGAATACTATCAGAATAGCAAACAATTTGGATCCTGATGAGACGCCACGTTCTGTGGGGCTCATCTGGATCCAAACTGTTTGCAAATGCCTTCAAAATCCGGTTCCAGCACTCAAAGGGTTAATACTGTCTTGCATAGTTCAATATCATGCAATGTTTATGTTTGGAATTTATGCATCATTTCTTGCGTTGGTGAATTGTATTTTTGTTTTTCCTAGTTAAAATCTATATAATTAATGTAATATTTCATGTTTATGGTGTTCTGATTGTTTGTTTAGCACTCAGGGTGGTGAAATATGTCACACAATCACTTTGTATGATAGAACCCATTGGAACACCACAACGTCATATAATATTCCCTCACAGTCATATAGTATATTATATTGTCTATTCATTACCATATAAAGATATAGATACACATCCATGAGCATTTTGAGGGTCAACTGTGAAACTGTTGTACCTTCTACACATTTCTGTATCAGTTACAATTGTTTCAAACTCAGCCCTCGATTTCGGCTATAGAAATGGTACTGAACATCCCTTAAGAGAGTAGTGGAGAGAAAACTGTCCAATCTCCATGAAATTGTGCGTGGACTGGGACCAGTTACCAAGGCTCATTGGGAAAATAGGAAGTATATGACCAAATAACTGTGAAATGTTAGCTTATTAGGAGTGCCGATGGTGACATTGAAGGTCCGATATTGCTCTGGGAAAGTGCCCCTGTCAGGTCAAATTTAGCTGAGGCTGTTACTATAGCAGTAAAACTAGTTTTAATGGTCCCAAAAATTGAGTTTGGAGTTGACATTCTTCTTTACGTGTTCCTTCTCACCTAAATTCTTCATCAAAAATTGAATCGTTGAGTACCGAAACATATTTTAAGCTATTTTTGTCCTTACTGTTTGTTATAGCTATTGGATTATACTTATTTTATAATTTTTAACTTGCAGAACTTCATCATGATGACAGTTTAAAAATGAACATATTTAAAATAAAATACTTATAATTACAACATTTATATTTAAGCGTAATTTTTGTTCGAGAAACAAGTTATGGTTCGGTGGGAGGAGCAACTATGACACAATTGTTTCACTAAATCTGTGTCTAAGGTAGCAAAATGGTTTGCAGGTCTCATGTCCATTTACGGCAACGTAGACATTTTTGTGTAGTAGTTTACGACTTTGATTTACTATTTATAGATGCCAGAGACCTCCTTACCATTTTTCTACCTTGACAGACAATCTCTCAAAAAGCCTGGGTCAACAAACCTATTATATCCATGCAGAGTTTTTTTGTTTTAATTCGGGGCTGGTATTCGGCCCCATTCCCAATTGAAAAAAGTATATATTTTTCCCAAANTTTTTTTTTTTTTTTTAAAAATTTTTTTTTTTTTTTTTTTTTTTTTTACAAATTCAACATTTATTTCATCTCCCATCCAGCTCTATAAGTGAAGTTGAACCTTAGAAAATATAATATTAAAAACATTTTAAACGCCCTGATTTTCCCCAATCCAAGGGAACCCGACTTTGATTTACTATTAATAGATGCCAAACAGGTTTCTTGACCCAGACTTTTTGAGAGATTGTCTGTCGAGGTCGAAAAATGGTTTGCGTGTTTGTGGCAACCATGGCAGCCACATGCCGAAAATGGCTGATTGGATTAGCTGGAAAAACAAATCCAATTATGTGGAGCATTCTCCATCTATTGGGAGATATTTTGAATTAAAAGGAAATTGTTTCAGCGGTATGTACAGAATTGTTATTTGATCAAAGGGTGTTTGTGCGACCCTCTTTGCAAATTAGTTACTCCTTTTATCGTTGGTCTAGCGGGATTCTGAGATCATTGTTCAGTCTGTGTTTGTTTACTGACATGATGGCATTAAAGTGACTCCTGAAGTGTTCGGATCGTCAGTAAATGGTCATGTTGGTAATTGGATCCGTAATGGGCACCTGATTCAGTGTTGCTTTTACTTTACAGATGGATTGTGTTTCCATATTTGTTCAGAAAACATAGACTGGGTGAAGATGATAACATAGATGAATCATGGCAAGAAAACCTAAATGCACAAAAATGTTAATGTTTCTGTAAATTGACATAACGTGTTTCTTGATCCAGTCTTTTAAGGAGATTGTCTGTCGAGGTAGAAAAATGGTTTGCATGTTTGTGGCAACCACGGCAGCCACATGCCGAATACTGGCTGATTGGATTAGCTAGAAAAACAAATCCAATTATGTGGAGCATTCTCCATCTATTGGGAGATATTTCGAATTAAAAGGAAATTGTTTTGGCGGTATGTACGGAATTGTTATTTGATCAAGGGGTGTTTGTGGGACCCTCTTTGGCAATTAGTTCCTACTTTTATCGTTGGTCTAGGGAAATTCTCAGATCATTGTTCAGTCTGTATGGATGGCTGGGTTTGTTTACTGACACGATGGCATTAACGTGATTGGTGTAGCGTTCCCGTCGTCAGTAAATGGTCGTGTTGGTTATTGGATCCGTTTTGGGCACCTGATCCAGCGCTGCTTTTACTTTGAAGATGGATTCTGTTTCCATCTTTGTCCCTAGAAAACATACTGACTGGGCAAAGATGATTACATAGATACATCATGGCAAGAAAAACATCTGGTCCTAGGTCTACAAACATTTCTCAAACTTAGTCTTCACAGAAATTATATACCAATGAGAATGCATGCTGCATTTTATCTATGTCTTTAATTGGTTAGTTTAAACCTATTTATTTCAGCTCGATTGTATCAAAAGCCGATGGCTTATGGAAATGCTCTTGAGTCCGTTTCCTGTGACTATAAAGAACCAGTACTTGGTGTATTTGGGGGGGGGAGATAGAAAAAACGCTCCCACAGGCAGACACCATATCCACTATGTGGCAGCAACCTTATAAAAACCTAATTTCATAGAGTAAATGAGTATGGTGAGCACAAGACTGTTGGCAGTTATGTGACCACCTTGTATCTCCATCATTACCAATTTTCATACCTCAACTCAGAAGATGTAATTTGATTTTCCACTCAATTGAGCACTAAGAAGAGTATCTGTCAGCCAATTAACCCTTTGCATGCTGGGAAATTTGTCGTCTGCTAAAATGTTGTCTGCTGAATTTTTTAAATTAGCATTTTCTTTGAATTTTTTTTTCAAAGAATACTATCAGAATAGCAAACAGTTTGGATCCTGATGAGACGCCACGTTCTTTGGCGTCACATCTGGATCCAAACTGTTTGCAAAGGCCTTCAAAATTCGGTTCCCGCACTGAAAGAGTTAACAATCTCAAATCTGAGCTGTAAGCAGACTGACATATTCTTGCTCTTACTCAGGCCTTAGGGTTTAGTCCCATTCAAAACTCAAAACAAAAACACATTTGAGCCTCGCTCTGTGAAAAGGGGGTTTAATGCATACATGTAAAGTGTCGTCCCAAATAAGCTTGTGCATCATGCAGTATGAACTACCATAGCCGGATAATGGATCCACAAACAAGGCCATTTGTGTCAAGTTCTGAGACCACCACCAACAGTGGTGATAAATGTGTCGTGTTCTGAGAAAACTGGGCATAATACATGTGTGTAAAGTGTCGTCCCGGATTAGCCTGTGCAGTCCGCACAGGCTAATCGGGGACGACACTTTCCGCCTAAACTGGATTTTCGCTAAGAAGAGACATCATTTAAATGAAAAATTCCATAAAAGCGGAAATTATCGTCCCTGATTAGCCTGTGCGGACTGCACAGGCTAATCTGGGATGACAATTTACGCACAAGCATTATGCCCAGTTTTCTCAGAACACGACACATTTATCACCACTGATGGTCATCATTGGCCAAATTTTAATTTAATCAAGGTCAACCTTACCAATCAAACCTGGTATTCATGTCTGTGTTTTCACTTGTTTTTTGTCGGTGTGCGCGAATAGACTGCAATAGATAGGTCAATGAACTTTCTTCATCAAATTATTAGGACATTAGCTTAGTTGGCACTATTGTAACTTGTTCAGAAAACACAAGTGGTACATATTGCCAGAGAACTAAAATGAGAAAATGTTATGATTTATTTAGCTCTTAATTATTGTTATGCCATTATTATAATTGAAATAATTCATTGTATTTATTTTTAGATGCACTTTGAAAGTAAGAATATTAGGGCAGACTGGTAATGAAATGTTACAGTTATGAGTCATTTTGTCTGTGCACGATTTGACATTTCTCTATTTCAGAAAGATTATGAAGTATTGAATCCTTACCATGTCAATGTTGTGGTTTTTGTGGCTGTTTACTGTCAGAAAGCCTGGTAATGAATCAATTAAGAATTTAAAGATATGAATGGCAGACAAGCCACCTCCCAAATCACATTGGAGTCTTTACATTTGTTTTTATGCCCCCGAAGGTGGGCATATAGTGATCGCACTGTCCGTCCGTCTGTCCGTCTGAAATTCCGTCACACTTTGCGTTTAGGTTTCGAAAAATGTGGAAAAACACTTTGCGTTAAGGTTAAGAAAAATGTTGAAAAAGGGGGGCAAATGTCATCCTATGGTGACAATTAGCCTTGTTACTTACGTGAATGTCTATGAATTATTGAATACAAATATAAAAATTGTCAATTATTTAATGCACAAATAGAAGTATTTGCTGTCTTAAAATGATTTAATTCACACATTATTATACCCCCACAAACGAAGTTTAGGCGGGTATATAGGAGTGAGCTTGTCTGTCTGTCGGTCTGTCTGTCGGTCTGTCTGTCGGTCCGTATTGGTTGTCCGCTCTCTAACTCAAGTTATTTTCATCTGATCTTCACCAAACTTGGTCAGAAGTTGTATTTAGATGATGTGTAGGTCAAGTTTGAATATGGGTCATGTCGGGTCAAAAACCAGGTCACGGGGTCACTTAGTGCGTTTTTACATGCAAAATATTCTGTGTCAATGCGGCATGTGGGGTTATTAGTCACCTTAGTGACAAAGCTCTAGTTTTGAAACAATCGTAGCGTTAAACATTGAGTGTTGTCTTCTCATGAGTCCATTTAACACTTGAGGCTTCAGGTTACTAAGGACAAGCAATGTGAACAAATTGATAGTCAATGTTCTCTAGTTGTATGACATTTCCGACTACACCATTCTGATGAGGGCAAACAATATTAGATGTTCTTTATTTGTTGACGTTTCCGACAACACCTTTCTGGTGAGTTCAAACAAGTTCATCCGCAGGTCATTACACTACGAAACACAATACGCTACTACGGCTGTTCTAACAATACACGCTAATTTTTGTACGTTTTTCAAATGTGTTTTCCATTGAACCGTTCTGTTAAATAAACGTTAAATTAATTGCCTGGAATCCAATTTCACCTTTGTTCGAGAAAATCACAAGAGCAAAACAAATTCCAGTAATGGTAGTAAATAGTAAAAGTGATCCACAGTGAGACTTGCCGGTCTATTGACAACAGGTCTCCTGTATTTCCAATAGAGGAAGAGTCAGAAACGTGCTGGTACTGTTGCTGCCAGCACCGTTGTATCATACTGGAGACAGGGGAGAATGAACTGAAAGTCTTCTGCTGCTGGTGTTTATTTGGAATTCTGTGATTGAAGTGTCAGAAACAGTTAGCACCAGTTGATTGGAGTGATTTTGAATCAGTTAATAAAAAGTGTGGTGTTTTTTTTTTCTTTTTTTAAGGGGAGCTGTTTTCAGTGCTTGGTTTATTTTGCCAGAAGAATTTATGGAATGGAGACATGTGCTAGGTGTTAGTGTGATATTACAGCAAAGAACATGAATACTTTGTGTGTGTGATAATATTATAAAAGGGAGAGCTTTGTGGTATAATATGGTTCAAAGTCTAAAAAGTACATCTTCTGTTGCTATGGTATTGGTCGTTTTCCAACATACTACCAGTTTCATCCTACGCAATAAGTTGTATTTAATAAGCAATTTATGAGAATATCCGTATTAAGTAAAACATTAAGAGTCACCATCAGGTGTTGTCAAGTTGATAACTTGGCACATGAATGTGAATTAACCCATTTATGCCTAGTGGACTCTCCCATCCTTTTAAATCGGATCAATTTATTTCCAAAATTATAAGGGAAGTCTAGTATATTTATTTCTATATTTAGAGTATTTCTTACAGAAATTCCTTTAAGCAAACAGCGCAGACCCTGATGAGATGCCGCATCATGCGGCGTCTCATCTGGGTCTACGCTGTTTGCCAAGGCCTTTTTTCTAGACGCTAGGCATAAATGGGTTAATTCTTAACCATAAATTGTACAACATTTACAAGAAAAAAAATCATTCAATTCTTTTGTGATAAATTTACCTTTTATTGTATAATTTAATACTTTACTCAGTTAGGAACTAAGGTTTTTTTTTAATGGTGTTAATGACCGGTTGTATTGTAATTGTTTACAATATTGGACATTGAAATATAACTGTTGGATGGATAACACTTAAAATATGTGTCGTGTTCTGAGAAAACTGGGCATAATGATTGTGCGTAAATTGTCATCCCAGATTAGCCTTTGCAGTCCGCACAGGCTAATCAGGGACGACAATTTCCGCTTTTATGGTATTTTTCATTTAAATGATGTCTCTTCTGAGCACAAATCCAACTTTGGCGGAAAGTGTCATCCCTGAATAGCCTGTGCAGACTGCACAGGCCAATCTGGGATGACACTTTACTCAAATGCATTTTGCCCAGTTTTCTCAGAACGCGACACATATATCTAAATCAGCAATAATATTTACAATTAGATCACATTGATTGTGTTCACTGATACTTAGCTGAAAGAATCTTGAGTCCTCATATAGATATTGGTTTAATATCCAATTCATTATATGAAGTTGATATAGACGATATTTGTTGGATTCGGTGGAATATCGATTTTATTGCACAAGTGGTCATAGAAAATATTTGTTCTATGATCACGAGTGAATTAAAATCCATATTCCACCGAATCCAACACATTTTCTTTTTATTTTATGCTTTTTTTTACAGTTAATTTACATTGTAAAATAGTTTAACTGGAGAATTTTGCTGGAATAATGACGTCATTACTTCATGCAAATTAACGACCTCATTATACAGTATAACAGTGAAAATTATCGATAATTTTCACTGTTAATTTTCACTGTTCTTTTTCACTGTTTTAAACAGTGAATTATCGGTTTTAATTCACTGATATTTTTCTATAACCCATCGGAAAGCATAACATGAAATTATTTCTCACATCGTTATTTACTTCTCACAATTTAAGCCAAATCATTCTGCTAATTATTAGTTCAATAACACACAATTTAGCATGCATGAAAGATGGCCAAGGTCACGGCATTTATGCCAATATGATATGGACCAGAGTGTTTTTTAATTATCATGTCTCGTTGAAATTGTATATTTATTTAAACAATTTTTTTTTTTTAATATAAAAATGTATTTTATTGAAAGTTAATTAGCAATTCTTTAAAATCTTCACGGATTAAATGAAATTTCTGCATTTGTTTTATTTGACATGAAAAACTTTTATTTGCATATTTTTCAGATTGTTCAATTCCTGAATAAAACGAAACACTAAAAAATGGATTAGATAATTGTGCATTTAAATGATCTGATCCTAAATGCATTTTTATGCAAAATATTGAATTCAAAATCATTGGCTGTTTCAAAAATGAAGACATATTTTGGGTTGAAATGGCTTTTTGTGCATAAAAATTATTTGAAGCTCACTAGCTTATGGATGTTTATAACGCAGGTTAAGATAAGTAGGTTAATAAATAGATATACATGGATCTTTATAACACAGGTAAAGATAAATAAGTTAATAAATAGATATACATGGCCTGTTTATAACACAAGTTAAGATAAGTAGGTAAAGAATAAAATTGAGAAAGTTGACTTTGTACGGAAAATGAACGTGTCACGAATAAGGGAAATGTTTGCAAATAATTATATCATGTATATACAGTAAAACAGAACAGCAATTCCCTCGAAACCTTGTTTATTCTTTATGCTCTGTAATGATGCACTTGACAGCTGTAATGTTGGTAATCGGTCATTTAGTCCAGTACTTAAAAGCTCTAGAAATCTACAAATGAAAGGTTGGTATACACAAAATAATGTCTTAGTTATTTGCAAGTAACTTGACAGTGCCCGATATTATATGTTGCCAAATTGGATATTTAATAAAAATGTATATACAATATATATATGTTACTTCAGGATGTTCCCTATTCAACACCCTTTATGGGTGTGGGCTTTTAAAATGAGTCAATAAAAAAAAAATGATTTGACTTAATTTAGCTTATTTTACAAACATTGTTCAGCATGGTAAACACGGTTCTTGGTTTCAGTTATTCGGTAATACCTTCGGTTACTCTGAGGCGCGGAACCAATCACGTAAGGTGAAGGCGTTTTGCAAGATGATCATCGTACACGATTAAAATAAACATTCAAACTTAACGATTATATGAGTGTTTGGTGTGAACAAAAAGACAAATCTGTGTTGTAAATTGATAAACTTGTATTTATTAATTGCACGAATGTGGATTATGTTCGGTAGCTGGGGTATTTTGATAGTTTTAATCTTGTAAAATCGGCACTGAACGTTCGGTCAGACGAGAGACGACCTAGCATTTCTGCGAGTTTGAGAAGTGTTTTCTTGTAGTTTATGTTGGCAAGTAGCCGCTTGTGGTCATTTTTCGTCACAAGGCAACCTTTCCCAACAAAATGGTCCATAGTTTACGAAAATCGACCGCCATTTAGGCAATTAATTGCTTAAAATGTTGATGAAGGTGATTTTCCTGTGTCAAGAGATACCTACCTTGTATATATATATCATATCAATTTTTTTTAATTTTTTTCAAAATGATAAAAAAATTTGTTTTATGACATATTGATAGTGTTAAAGTGACTTGGCCACGCGCCAAACACCTGTATCTTTGATATTTAACATTGAATCTTTGACAATAAATAGCGAAAACACAGACATAACTAAATATGTTTTCAATTGTCACTGCACTTTATTTCCTATAAAGGAGAATATGGTAAATGAAACGATTAATGATGATATTTATAGCCATGCAGTTCACACATTTTGTCATGATATTTGAGAAATTATAGGGAAACGATTACAGTTTTTACTTTTTATTGAAATTGATACATGTCTGTTTATGTCATCACCATTCCCATTCTTTCAGCGTTCTATCAGCGTTCTATCAGCGTTCTATCATTGTATCAGTTCAAATATCAAGCTGTGGGAGATGTGATTTTGTTATTTCTCTGATTTCTATTCAAGCGGATTTGTTATTGTTCTGGTGTAGTATTCCAATTATCGGTTGTGCACCGATTCCATGTTATCTGTTGTGTACCTATTCCAACCGCACCCCATTCAACCATTTCCCAAGAGTTGAAAATAGAAATCTGCAAATATGAAAGGTTTGCATACAAGTAATAATATATAAGTTATTAGCAATAATTGACAGTAGACCATATTATGTTGCATTTTTTTTTTTTTTTATTGATACATGTCTGTTTATGTCATCACCATTCCCATTCTATCAGCGCGTTCTATCAGTGGTATCAGTTAAAATATCAAGCCCTACCACTGTCAGGAGCTGTGATTTTGTTATTGCTGTGCTTACTCTTCAAGTTGATTTGTTTTTGGGTGTGATTCCACTTACCTGTTGTGCACCGCACCCCATTCAACCATTTACCTGAGAGATTGAAAAAAATAATGTTAATAAAGAGGCTACAGTTCAGAGCTGGTATATTTGGAAGCTACATATAATGTTTACAATGCTAGTTTCATCTGTACGCCATGTATTCAATTTGTTCAGATTAGTGCTAGTTTATAAACGTTTGACCCAAATGACACTGTCCCTTCTTAATTCACTCATGACCCAAATGCCATGGTTGTCTTTTCTGCCTTTGACCCAAATAACCAAGTTGTTTTTTTTGTTAGGCTTTTGTTCGAGTTTGACCCAAGCGGTCGCCCCATTTTGAATTTAAATGCTGAAATAGTATTCAACATAATTTGTGCTCAACCTTTGTCTTGTTTTCTGCTTTAATGATGATAATCCCTTTCAGACATTTGACGGCTGGTTCATCATGTAGCGTAAAGTGGGAAGGCCATGTGGACCTAAAATCCATGCTTTCTGCTGCTCTGTGAGGGAATTCTAAAGCTATAATGCATGACGAATTCACCAGCTGTAATTGTAATTACTCCGTAGGTGTACTACTTAGATAGGCATTGATAACTTCCTTTTCCTGCCATCAGGGAATATTGAATGCTTAATCTATTGAACAGGTAATATATCTGAGCCTAGCTCTGGGAAAATGGGGATTCATTCATGTGAGTAACGTGTTATCCCAGATAAGCCTGTGCCGTTGGCACTGGCTTATCAGGGACGACACTTTTCCGCCTACACTAGATTTTCGTTAAGAAGAGAATGCCTTTTAAAAAAAAATCCCCAAAAAGCGGAAAGTGTCGACCGTGATGAGCCTCAGTGCAGACTGCACGGGCTAATCTGGGACAACACTTAACACATATGCATTAAGCCCCGTTTTCCCAGACTGAGGCTCATTTTAAGGTTTAAAACTGGAAATCTATAACAAATTACTGTGATGCCAAAGGCTATCTATATTAACGTCATGAAGTGCTGCCTTCTGAAAATAAGTAAACACATCTTTCACTCTCTCGAGATTATATAATGGTACTTCTATCATTTCTGTCTGTTCATTTTGCCTAATCAATTAATGTGGCTTTTGGCATGTTTGTTTGTGAGAACAATTGATCTTGACATTTATTTTATTTTCCCACCAATGGAATTGTATAGGCCTGTAAGGAGCTATTATTTACCAGAGTTTGCAGTTAAATATCTTTTGGCTATTGTGAAACAGCTATCGGAAATGTGTCATGACACCATAATCCTGTGTGTACAATATTCAAGGAAATGTCACACTCAGAATTGAATCTACATGAACATCAATTGTATTACCGATGATTGGTTTGTTGATTGTAGTTTGTTTGTTTGAACAGGTTCTGCTACGTTGACAATTGCGATTGTTGTCATTGAAACATGGTAAAACGTTTCCAGACTGGTTGTATTGAGCCCACACAAAATTCCCAGTGCTCAAAGACAATGAACGTTTTTTATGGTTGGCCATGAAAGTGCAGATGTGGCAGTAATGAATATGGTGTCTGCCTTACGACCGAGAGGTCACGGGTTAGATTCACACTGTTGAAGCGTTCTCCCCCACAGACGCCAAGTGAATTGTTCTACTCAGGAAACGGACTAGAGAGATTGTTTCAATAAGCCTAAAACTTTCGATGCCATTGAGCTTAGATAAATAGGTTCAAATAATAAACTAAAGTCGCGACGGTCAAGAGTCAAACTTCATGTGTGGGTGTAATTAACTCTGTGCATCTTTGGCAGTCCTTGATTGTTAGTCTCCTACTCATGTAAACAGAGGGGAACTATGGGTGTATGTCCGGTCAGTCTGTGTGTCCCTGCGTCCAAAAAATCTGGATCCTACGATAACTCTAAAAGTACTTAACCCATATATGCCTAGCGTCTAGGAAAAAGGCCTTGGCAAACAGTGTAGACCCAGATGAGACGCCGCATGATGCGGCGTCTCATCTGGGTCTACGCTGTTTGCTTAAAGGAATTTCTGTAAGAAATATTCTAAATATAGAAATAAATATACTAGACATCCCTAATTTTGGAAATAAATTGATCTAATTTAGAAGGATGGGGGAGTCAACTAGGCATAAATGGGTTAAGCTAGTTAAGCCATATGTAGGATATGCATGTTATTTCAGTTTTGTCTGTTGATCCGTTTGTCTGTTTGTCCAAAAAATCTGGATCATGCGATAACTAAAAAAGTACTTGATGAAACTCAGTATGTGGATGGAGTGCCATATGGGGATTATGCATATTATATCATATTTTGTAAGGGACAAATTGTGGTTACTTTAGCCCTTTGAGCGCTGGAACCGGATTTTGAAGGCCTTTGCAAACAGTTTGGATCCAGATGAGACGCCACAGAACGTGGCGTCTCATCAGGATCCAAACTGTTTGCTATCAGTTTGGATCCAGATGAGACGCCACAGAACGTGGCGTCTCATCAGGATCCAAACTGTTTGCTATTCTGATAGTATTCTTTGAAAAAAATCGAAGAAAATGCTTATTTTAGAAATTCAGCAGATGACATTTTAGCAGAAGACAAATTTCCCAGCATGCAAAGGGTTATATCATATTTTGTAAGGGACAAATTGTGGTTACTTAAGTGAAAACAAAAATCTCATCCTGCAACAACTAAAAAAGCACTCAAGCTCGGTTGATGAAACTTTGTATGTCTATAGAAGGCCATATGGTGTATATTCACAATTTATTCTTCCCTCAGACCAAAATTGTGGTTTTTATGGTTACAGAAATAATAGAAAACTAAAATCTGCATCCTGCCATAGTTAGAAAGTACTTCAGCTAGATTAATGAATCTAATGGAGTTCTTGTTTTCACTCTGAACAATTAACCCCATAGGGGACTGCTGTTGTATCTGCACACAAAGCTCTAGTTAAACTTAACCCTTTTAAAATCATGATAATCTTTGTTCTTACNTTTTTTTAAGAAGTGTCTCATGATTATTTTATCACAATTTTATTTAAATTACATGTTACGAAGTACATAATAATGATTCATATGATTTTTATCTTTTTATTTGAATTATAATACAGAGTTATATCAATATATATGGTTGTACTAAAGTGCTACCAAAGAAGGCTACTGAATTTATTTTCCCAATTTCTTGAAAATGCCGATAAAATTCCCAATTCCAAAGCCATGGGCTATCTTCCCAAAAAGGGGAAAAAAAGCCCTGATGCGATAACTAAAAAAGTACTTGATGAAACTCAGTATGTGGATGGAGGGCCATATGGGCATTATGCATATTATATCATATTTTGTAAGGGACAAATTGTGGTTACTTTAGCCCTTTGAGTGCTGGAACCGGATTTTGAAGGTTTTTGCAAACAGTTTGGATCCAGATGAGACGCCACAGAACGTGGCGTCTCATCAGGATCCAAACTGTTTGCTATTCTGATTGTATTCTTTGAAAAAAATCGAAGAAAATGCTAATTTTAGAAATTCAGCAGACGACATTTTAGCAGACGACAAATTACCCAGCATGCAAAGGGTTAGTGAAAACAAAAATCTGGATCCTGCAACAACTGAAAAAGCACTCAAGCTCGGTTGATGAAACTTTGTATGTCTATAGAAGGCCATATGGTGTATATTCACAATTTATTCTTCCCTCAGACCAAAATTGTGGTTTTTATGGTTACAGAAATAATAGAAAACTAAAATCTGCATCCTGCCATAGTTAGAAAGTACTTCAGCTAGATTAATGAATCTAATGGAGTTCTTGTTTTTACTCTGAACAATTAACCCCATAGGGGACTGCTGTTGTATCTGCACACAAAGCTCTAGTTAAACTTAACACTTTTAAAATCATGATAATCTTTGTTCTTACTCTGAAAAATTTAACCCCATAGGGGACTGGGGTTTTGTCTGCGGCAAAGCTCTAGTTAAACTTAACCCTTTTAACATCATGATAATCTTTTTTTCCCTCCAGCCCATTGAGACTTGTAACTAAACATCTCTGGAAATTTGTCCTCACTGATCCAGAATGAAATAACACAAAGACCAGTGATTTTGTTTGCCCAAAATAACTGCCTCTTTAATAGGCTGTTTCCCAATGGCAAAAAGAAAAAAAAAAATCCCCAAATTCTTACCAAATTTCCACCAAAAGGTGCACAACTTTTCCAATAAACTCAATTATTGGTTTATTGAGTTTATTATACAGTGATATAATTCCGTAGCACTTTATAATATAAATAAAAAAAATGCAGTAAAACATGCACTTATAAATGATTGGAATACTGTTATAATCATAAGCATCAATAATGTTTCATTTTTAGCTCGGCTGTTTTCGAAGAAAACCCGAGGTATTGTCATAGCCAGCTCGTCCTTCCGTGTCGACGTCGTCCGAAAACTTTAACATTGGCCATAACTTTTGCAATATTGAAGATAGCAACTTGATATTTGGCATGCATGTGTATCTCATGAAGCTGCACATTTTGAGTGGTGAAAGGTCAAGGTCATCCTTGAAGGTCAAAGGTCAAGGTCAAAGTATTTTTTCTTCCCCAAAACTGCACCCACAGCCAAGCGTTGGCACCCGCTCTGCCGTGCTCTTGTTCCCAATTTCATGGTTTATTGCGTTATTTGTCCCTATCCAAAAGGCACTGAGGCTGTGAAATATAAAGCAAAAAAAATGATTGAAGACATATGCCATCCTTTCTCCCCCTATCATAATACAGTTGTTATGAGCCTTTCTGAAATAAATATTTGTGTGAGTGATTTATTCTGCATACCCATTTATTATTATGATGGGTTCTTCTAAAGGGCAGACACATTTTAATTTGCCTTTTGTCATGGAATTGATCTATGTAAAATGTCCTGATTCTTGTTCTCTGTGATTGTCTCATTTATATTAACCCTTTGCATGCTGGGAAATTTGTCGTCTGCTAAAATTTTGTCTGCTAAATTTCTAAAATAAGCATTTTCTTCGATTTTTTTTCTTCAAAAAATACTATCAGAATAGCAAACAGTTTGGATCCTGATGAGACGCCACGTTCTGTGGCGTCTCATCTGGATCCAAACTGTTTGCAAAGGCATTCAAAATCCGGTTCCAGCGCTCAAAGGGTTAATGGTTAACAGGACATTTCATTAACATCATCTTGTCAGTTCCTTTCACTGAGCGGAATGATAACGCAAAATGATTATACAATTCGTTACAAAACACTTCATATACTCGCATTACATTAACATACGCTGGTCCCATATAGACAATATTTATACTTGTATTAAATTAACATATAGACTATATTAAATCCAGAATTGACTGTATCTTGAGCGACTCTTTATAAATATTTGGTGCCTTATTTGGACAGAAATATCATTTTATTGGTCTTTCTTGCGTGTACAAATTGTAGAAATTGCAGGAATGTTAAGTAGCAATTATTGCCCTGCCAGTAAGGCTGACCAATTCTCTCTCTCTGACTGTCCACACTTTGACACACTGTGATTTCTTGTACATCGTCTGCCTTGACAGGAAAATTGCCCTGTCACAGAACTTTACTCCAAATAGGCCAGCGGACCATGATTTGTGTGGCAGGCGATTTCCCAGCACATGTTTCTGCAATTTGTTTAGCCCAGGGGTGTGTTTTATCCTCCTTTTAGCTGATTTCCTTCTTGTAAATGTCAATTGTTTAAACAAAAGTTAATAACTTTGCAGGATCTATATACAAGTAAAGAACCTGTGAGGGGGTAGGGAATTTCCTTCCCTGAGGTGGTTCCTTAAAATTCTGTTAACCTTTTTCGGTAAAAGGGTCACTGACAATCGTGCATCTATCCATAATCAGAGGCAACTGGGTATGGGAATATTGAAATTATTCAATATTGTCTATTGACATTCATTGCAAAATTCAACTTGTCTGCAAGCAAATATAACGTATCAAAATGGTGTATGGTATTTGTAAGTTTCAACTTATTTTGAAATCAATTTGACATTTTCATATCAAATAGAATGGTATCGCAGAAATTTCTTTGATTGAAAATCATTATGTAATCTGACAAGATGCGATCTTGAAGAACAAGTTTGTCAAACATGAGACAGTCATAATTTATAATGTTAGTCCGATGGATATATAGAAGTGTTGGGGTTATCCTAAAGATGTTGACAGTCGAGTCCTAATAGTCAAGTGAATCAAATCAACTTAAGTGTTATTGTAATTAAGTAAAGTGACTCTCATTTAAAGTGTTTGCATATTTTTATAACAGTTTCATTCACTTCAGTGCTATTTTGACACCATGTCTACCACTCTGCTGATTCCTTATAGAGCAATTTCCTATGTAATTATTTTTACACACTTTGTACGCACTTGTATTATCAGACTTCAAAAAAATAAATATTGTTTTGCCCGGATTCTCGCCCCTTTGTTGTACATCACAAAAATACTACCAAGTTGTTAGCAATAAATACACTATGCTTTCAGCGCATCTAGGAAGTGACAATTGCAGCTATATATAATTTGTCCTTGCTTTGATACAGAACAAAGATTTTACTCTTAATACTGTCACATAGTACACAAGATAGAACACTAACGATATTGTATCTTGGTTGTGAAATAGTTATATGGACTAGAGTAACATTACAATACATGATCAAGTTATATTGTGATCATAATTATAGAACTAACAACTTATTATCTAACTCTTTCAGTGCGGGAACCGGATTTTGAAGGCCTTTGCAAACAGTTTGGATCCAGATGAGATGCCACAGAACGTGGCGTCTCATCAGGATCCAAACTGTTTGCTATTCTGATAGTATTCTTTAAAAAAAAAATCAAAGAAAATGCTTATTTTAGAAATTTAGCAGACGACATTTTAGCAGAAGACAAATTTCCCAGCATGCAAAGGGCTAATAATTTTGCTGTTTGTGATATTCGAGTTGGAAATTAATTAGTTTCCACCATGGACATATTTGTTTTCTTACATCCATAATATTGTACTTTGACCAAGTTCACCAGAAAAAAACGACTGTAATATTAGCCATGTCATACGAATATGGCATAGTAATTCCAGAACCCTGAGAGGTTGTCTATTTATTCAGCGATTCCCATCTGGAGGAAAATTGCTTTTAATTGGAATATTTTTTATAGAATATATTTTTCCCAGGTTTTGAACAATGAATGTTTTCATTCGTTTATCACAAGTGTCACAAGTTGCTATGTTACAAATGGTGACACAAATATGAATGAATCACTTCGGATTTAACCTTTGACCTCACCCCTGGTATATCTCCGCTCTGTTAAATAAGAGCTTTATTACAAACTTACTTTTACATGATTAATATCTATTCAATCAATATATTGACCAAAACAACAAAATTTGATTTCTATACGTTTTAATAATGAGGCGTATATTTCACCGGGTATCAGCTTGTTCAATATAGGGTGAAAAAAAAATCATATTTGTGTGTATCAATTATTTGTATTGTTGGCTTCATCCTGCAACATGGGAGTCATGTAAATACATGGACGGTCATTATGTGACTGGGGTTGTCAGGTAAAACGTCTATTACTATGAATGTTTTATGTGTTGAATAGTTCAAGCACAGGGTTAGGTTTTCTCTTGGGGTCCAATTCTTACCAGTAGTTATTTAAGGGAGATGTGTGATCCTAGTCTTTGAAAACCTGGTAAGCACAGTTAGTCAAGTCAATTTTAATTTTTGTAAACAAAGGCCTCTGGCCCAAAATGCATATTAATACATTATAACTAGCTATTAGATCATAACAGATTTGTGTCAAGAACATCTTTATAAATGTATATATGGGTTGTGTTGATATAGCAATGTACATGATTAAGTTACCAATATTTTTAGATATTAACATAGTTGTGTTTTATATGGAAATGAGGAAAGTCCATTTTGATAGAGCTCCAATGGGGGATGCGTCAAACATTGTGATGAGACAACCATGTAGCCTCCAGTGATTTGCATCAGACGCTCATTACAAATGTGTCAGAAATGAAGAATGTCAGCAGAGACCTATTGCTCAGGCTACCTTCACATTTCTAAGTATCAAGGCAGCTTCTGGAATAAATCACTTTGAGAACTCTGTGCACATGATGCCCTGCTGTTAGTCCTCTTGACATAAAACCCATAAGCACATAAGGTTTTTAGATGCTATCGAGCTTAAATAAATATGTATAAAGTGAAACAAAGTCTGAGAGAGGGTGTTTTAGTGATAATTTGGATAGTCAGTACATCAGTTTTTATAGAATGTCAACAGTTTTTGAAGCAAATTGTAACTTCCACATTTCTCAAGACTTGGTGATTAAATTAAAACGTTACACATCATTTACATGAATTTTACATGTGCAAGAAACTTTTTAGGCTCAATTAGCCACATATTCTTAATTTATGTGTGTTTTAACTGTTCCATAGTCATGGCAGTGGAGAAAATGTAATTAACCAGGTTTTCGGAAGGAAAAAACTGGTTATTAGATTGGCTAATGCGGACGGGCTGGCTGGCGGAACAAGCTTGTCCGCTCTCTAATTCAAATAGTTTTCATCCCATCTTTACGAAACTTGGTCAAAAGTTGTATCTAGACAATATCTAGGTGTTCGAATATGGGTCATGCCGGGTTAAAAACTATAGGTCACAGGGTCACTTATTGCGTTTTAAACATTGAGCATGTTGTCCGCTCTCTAATTCAAATTGTTTTCATCCGATCTTTATGAAACTTGGTCAGAAGTTGTATCTAGACAATATCTAGGTCAAGTTCGAATATGGGTCATGCCGGGTTAAAAACTAGGTCACGGGGTCACTTAGTGCGTTTTAAACATTGAGCATGTTGTCTGCTCTCTTATTCAAATAGTTTTCATCCGATCTTTACGAAACTTGGTCAGAAGTTGTATCTAGGCAATATCTAGGTCAAGTTCGAATATGGGTCATGCCGGGTCAGAAACTAGGTCATGGGGTCGAAAAACAGATTTATTTTGAAACAAGGGGGGTAATTGTGATGAACAATCAGTAGCCATGCACATTTCGAGTTGCAGTTGTCCCCCTTTATCAGACTTTTTTTTATTAAAACCTGGTTTTGTGACAATTTTGTCCCTTGTTTTATGTTTGTAGAGTGAACTATTTCCACCTTTCTGATATGAGACAAATGAGCCAGTTTTGAAGCTTCAAATATGTCATCACCATGAAGCAAAGGATTGATAGACATTTTTCTTGCCCACTGAGCCACACATTAATGAGTAATGTGCCCTTGCAATAGAATAAAAATGTTTTAGTTTGGTGAACTATAACTTCTTCCAATATGTCATCAGATAAGCAAGACCCTTTTTGATGAGTTATTTGCCCTTAAACACAACTGACCAAGTAGTGCATTGTCATAATTCACGTTTGTGACAAAGTTCTACTTTTAAGATCTGATGTGTAACAGTTTTCAAACATAACATTAAACAACATTTTGTAAAAGTGTTTTATTTCGTATTTTAGTATATTATATAATATTAAATGAATTCCAATCCACAGCATTGTTAATAGAGACAAGTGGTTTTTATTTAATTAATAAATAAATGTTGAATAGGAGTCTAAGCAACAGCAAAGTCAATTATCCGCAATACAGATTGCTTTGCAATTGAATTTCCATTCTGCTGTGTCCCACTTCCGTTGGTTAAAGCTTGATTAAATTTAACATTGTTCACAGGATCAGAACTCAGTATTTATTTAATATTTATGACCATTGGTGGGTTGGTGTTTTCAGTCTGCTGAATGCCCAGTGCTCTGAGTTATGGTTACGCTGATACAAGTGTCATATTAGTTGTTTTGCAAGCTTATTCGGTGAATTGTTTTTAGAGTTCAATGCAAATCCAGAAACTTCAGATAATGTCCCATTGTTGTCAGATTGTTATGGTTATGTTTGTCTGAAATATTGATGAGCATATATGCTTTTAAATGACATGTTGAGAATGACATGCTATATTAGTGTTGGCAGCTTAAAAAGGTTAACACTCATTTTTTGTTTAATAAAATGTCAACATGAATTAAAACAAATTAATTCCAATGCAATGCACTTTTTATATAGAACTAGTGGTTTTAATTTAAATAATAAATAAATAAATGGGGAATAGGAGTCTAAGCCACAGCAAAGTCAATTATGCGCAAAACAGATTGCTTGGCAAACAATGTTCACAGGATCATTGGTTTAAGCTTAATCAAATTTTAACAATGTTCGCAGGATCAGAATTCGGTAATTCTTAAATATTTATGACCATTGGTGGGTTGGTATTTTTGGTCTGCTGAATGCTGAGTGCTCTGAATTATCGTGACAACGATACAAGTGTCATGTTAGTTGTTTTGCAAGCTTACAATGTGAAATTGTAGAGTTCAATACAAATCCGGAAATTTCAGATAATGTCCTCTTGTTGCTAGAGAGTTATTGTTATGTTTGCCTGAAATATTGATGAGCTCAACAATACAAGTGTCATGTTAGTTGTTTTGCAAGCTAATACAGTGCAATTGTGGAGTTCAATGCAAATCCAGAAACTTCACAAAAAGTTATTGTTATGTTTTCCCTGAAATATTGATGAGCTTATTTGATTTTCAATGAGAAGTTGAGAAGCTTATGTGCCGCTGGCAGATTAAAAAGGTTATCATTCAGAGGTTCCAATGCTCCAAATTGAAGTGGTATTTGTATGACTACAATTTTGTAGATACCCTTTAGAAATTGTAACTAGGGGGGTGTAGTACATTTAAAAAATATATATATTGGGGTTACTGGTAAAAACTGAAGAAAAAAAATGCAAAGAAAAAACATTTTTTTTTTTTATTTCTGTAGAAAGTATAGACTAATGAAATGGCATATTTTTTGTTTAACAACATTTCAACTTGAATTGAAAAAAAAAACACAAATAAATTCCAATTCAAGGCATTATTTATAAAGACAAGTGGTTTTAATTTAAATAATAAATAAATAAATGGTGAATAGGAGTCTAAGCTACAGCAAAGTCAATTATCCGCATTACAGATTGCTTTGCAAATCGGATTTCCATTCTGCTGTGAGTTTCCGCTGGTTAAAGCTTAATTAAATTTAAACAATGTTCACAGGATCGTTGGTTTAAGCTTGATTAAATTTTAACAATGTTTGCAGGATCCGAATTCAGTATTTCTGAAATATTTATGACCATTGGTGGGTTGGTGTTTTTGGTCTGCTGAATGCCGAGTGCTTTGAGTTATTGTTACAATGATACAAGTGTCATGTTAGTTGTTTTGCAAGCTAACACAGTGCAATTGTAGAGTTCAATGCAAATCCGGAAATTTCAGATAATGTCCTATTGTTGCCAGAGAGTTATTGTTATGTTTGCCTGAAATATCGATGAGCTTATTTGATTGTCAATGAGAAGTTGAGATGCTAATGTGCTGCTGATGGCTTAACTCTTTCAGTGCTGGAACTGAATTTTAAGGCCTTTGCAAACAGTTTGGATCCAGACGAGACGCCACAGAATGTGGCATCTCATCAGGATCCAAACTGTTTGCTATTCTGATAGTATTCTTTGAAAAAAAAATCGAAGAAAATGCTCATTTTAGAAATTCAGCAGACGACATTTCAGCAGACTACAACTTTCCCAGCATGCAAAGGGTTAAAAAGGCTATCACTCAGAGGTGCCATAACTCCAGATAGGAGGGGTATTTGTATGAAATTTGTTTAAAATTGTGTGAATACCCTTTATAAATTAGAAAGAGGGAACTAGTAACCTTTAAAGAAAGGAAGTTGGGGTATTTAATCAAAATTGAAAAGAAAAAAAAAAAAAAAAAAA
>VMBQ01003604.1:24722-49486 GCA_007657795.1 Dreissena rostriformis | reverse complement strand
AAAAAAAAAAACAAAAAAAGGAGTTGCGCCCAAAAACTTTTTTGTGTTGTTTTAAAAAAAAAAAAAAAAAATCCTGACATAAGAAAATTTGTAAAATGTATGTTTGTTTATTTGTACCAGTATTCATCAATGGAAATCTGATAAATGATAAAGCGTTTGGAATTGCTTTTCAGCAATTATTTAAGCAAAACATGTTAAATACCGACATAGTTTTTAAACTACCACTACAATTCAAAAGCCTGTGTGGATTAGTGGTAGCATGTTTGCTTTTGCTTCTGATATGTCCTGGGTTGGAAACCCAGGGGAGGCATGTTATTATAATTATTTTCAAACTATTCCAAGTACTACAGTTTGTTCGTAAATACATATAATGTCATATTTTAAAAATACTTACAGCTGTGAACAAGTCCCTTTAATAAGCACAGAGATCTTGTCATACTGTGGACATTGTTTGCCTTGACTTGTTTAAAACTTGATATGTGTCAAGCCTGGTCCAAGAATGTGCTGATAATGCTCTCTGTTCCATGGAAATTAAATCCTTTGATATTTTCAACGTCATGATTTTCATTACCGCCTGTCAATAAATGGAATGAGTCCCTGAATATTATTAACTTTTCTGTGTCAGTTTGCACGTTTTGAAGTTCCAGCCTAGGTGAAACTTAATGATGTTCTCGATAGCATCTTTAAAAAGGTTATCTCGGTCAAGGTTTTTGTCTGCAAATGAGTATTCTAGATACCATTTTGGTAAATGTAATATCTGTGAAGGTTTTTGTTTTTAAATGAAAGACACGTCATTCTTGGTAACTGTTTGACAAACAACTCATATTTTTCAAGGTCTTTTGTTTGCAACTAAGGTAGATATTGTTGAAAGTATTATTGATACTCACGTGTTAAATGTCCAAAAATTTGTTTGCAAAAGGAATATTCGTTTCACTTGCACCTATTTGGCAAAAGCAGTTTGAAGGAAGAAATAAAGAAATACAAATTTAAATTATACCCTCTGTGGGTAACATGACTTGCTGGAATCCTCTAACACACAGAATCCACCGGAATCCAATGATATTTTCTGGAATCCACATAAAAAAAATATCATTTTAATGAATATGCTGTCAAAACATTAAGAAAGTACTGAAAGAAACTGAAAATTATCAATGACCGTTTATTTGTAACTTTTGGTACTTTTACTACTATAATATACCAGTAAAAGAAGTAAAGAAACAAAAAAGTGCAGGTTCTCATAATAATTATTAATATGGTTTAGTTCAGTGTATAATTAAATTAATCACAACAGTCTTCTGCAGGTGAAGCTTTAACACGTCCTGCAAATTAATAATTACAAACAAATAATACAACAGTAACTATCATTGCAATTATTTGTTATGCTGTAAAATATATAATGCAATGGCATACATACATACTGTGTAGATGCAAACAACAGCATACTAACCCTTTGAGTGCTGGAACCGGATTTTGAAGGCCTTTGCAAACAGTTTGGATCCAGATGAGACGCCACAGAACGTGGCGTCTCATCAGGATCCAAACTGTTTGCTATTGTGATAGTATTCTTTAAAAAAAAATGAAGAAAATGCTAATTTTAGAAATTTAGCAGACAACATTTTAGCAGACGACAAATTTCCCAGCATGCAAAGGGCTAATACTATGGCATTATGACAAGATCATATAATACATTATTGCCAATGATAACAAAGTATCAATTACATACAGTCGTTATAAAACCAGATAAAATATATTTCCTTTGAGATGAATGTTATGGTGGTGACCTGACCGACATTATAGTCTTTAAATAAACATCTCAGATAAAATGACACATATATTTCTGTGTGAAAATCCTTGAAACAATACAAGACACATGTACTTACAAATTTGTGGAATCTACCGTCACAACGCTTCATCCAGGTCTAAGTAATATAATGTGACTGCAGGTGAATTGTTTAACTTCAAATTGTTAAAAGTGAACAAAATAGATCTATGAAATTGTGAAATTACATAGAAACCATCTTGAACCACATTTATATTACAAATATCAATTAATATGAATTATATTTAGTAAAAATGACAGTCAAGCATGTGCAAGAGCACTTGAACCTTATTACCATACATAATGATACTGAGAATGTAAAAAAACTATAATTAAATTATGTAAACTGTAAAAAAAATTGATCTGTCTTCCTTAATGATGTTTGTAGCTCTGGCCCGCAAACCACAGAAACACACACCCATCAGTAAATATAGACAGCAGGAAAATATGTTACACTATATAAATAAAATGGGTTAAAAACTTTAGTCGGGTACATATAACTACATGAAATCATTTGATTGCTTTCAATCACGAACGTTTTCTTCTTTACGGTAGTTAAATTAAAAAAAGTACCAGACCAAAAATGCGTTCACTAATCTGACTGTTGGTTTCGGGAAACAAAAGTTTAAGGCTATTTTCTCTAATATTTCGTAAAAAAATATATGAGGTTTTTTGTTGGAAATAACTGATGCTGATTAAATATGGTATGTGAATGAAAGATAAATCGATAATGAGTAATTTGAGTCCTGTTTCTGTGTCTTCAAACACTATATAAGTACAAACCTGAGGCTCACTGACACCCCATTGGTGCAAAAAGGTACCACATACATGCCAGAATTTTTTAGGTCCAAAGCGGGACATTCCATNTGATAAAATCAATAATTAGCCGATAATTCGCTGATAAGGTGTCATAAACAACACTGGTACACACGAGAAGTAGAATCGGATGGTTAATTGGGGGCAATAAAGGGATTAGCGGTGGTAAGTTTAAGCGAAACAGAGCTTGAATAGCGAATTTTATTGGGAACCTATAGACCTTACATTGTTTTTTTACGAATGTCGGGACAAATCGTCTCATATCGGGACGCCGGGACAAAGGGCCCAAAAGCGGGACTGTCCTGCCGAGATCGGGACGTCTGGCATGTATGGGTACCATGTGACATTAAAATAAAATGTCACATGGTACCCTTTTGCACCAATGGGGCTCACATGTGTTTAATCTGTTTATAAGATATCGGGGGTCTATATAATGACTATTCGTCTCACAGGTGTTAACCCTTTGCATGCTGGGAAATTTGTTGTCTGCTAAAATGTTGTCTGCTGAATTTCTAAAATTAGCATTTTCTTTGATTTTTTTTCACAGAATACTATCAGAATAGCAAACAGTTTGGATCCTGATGAGACGCCACGTTCTGTGGCGTCTCATCTGGATCCAAACTGTTTGCGAAGACCTTTAAAATTCGGTTCCAGCGCTCAAAGAGTTAAATCGCCAATAGTGACACTAGGAGTCCTGGAAATGAGATGTAATAACTTTTATTATTTCCTCGAACAAAAATCAGTGGTAGTCTCATGTGAATACTAGTAACTGAGGAAAGGGCAATGTATGTTAGGTTTTTCATAATGATAATTTCAAAACTAAATACGTTGATTATATTTATAAAACGTAAATCCAGACAAAAACATACAATTAAACCACATCAATATCAGTAAACTAAATAAATTTACAAGTACTTGTGTCATTGTTGATTCCTGAAATTGAACTAAAAGAAAAGGTCATTTCAATGAGCATGACACAATATAAGATGCATTTCTAGCCCTTTGCATGCTGGGAAATTTGTCATCTGCTAAAATGTCGTCTGCTGAATTTCGAAAATTAACATTTTCTTCATTTTTTTCAAAGAATACTATCAGAATAGCAAACAGTTTGGATCCTGATGAGACGCCACTTCTGTGGCGTCTCATCTGGATCCAAACTGTTTGCAAAGGCCTTCAAAATCCGGTTCCCGCACTGAAAGAGCTAGTTTGTTTCAGAGGCTCATAGGCGCTCATTGCATTTTAATGTTATTGACTAGACTGATTTAAGCAATACTTCCTTCAAATAGGCACCTGCTGCGGCTGTTGTTGCAGTGATAAAGTGCTTCAGATCTGGCCTAAAATGACCTTTCCATGGGATCATTTGTCATTGATGCAAACATTGCAGGAAATTGGTATGTTATTTGAAACTATTAGTGCAGATGCTCTGAGAACAATTACAAGCTCTTGTCACATCTCGCAGCAATTTTTTCATTTTTCTACAGCATTCAAGTTAGCAATAAATATCGGGAGCGCAGTATCCATTCCCAAATTGTATACGCCTTGTTTTCCTTTATATGGCCAGGCCATAGTTAAAATATGATAATTTGGGATAACATTCTGAAGCAGTGCCTTATAATTTCCCATTCCTTGTCATTGCAATGCTAAAATCGGTTTAATCAATAACATTAAAATGCAATGAGGGCCATTGACTCTCAAACAAACTAGTAATGCATCTTATTTTGTTTTTAATATAGCTTAATAGTCTGAAAAAAATTGCAGTGTGAGTCTTGCCAACATATTGATGTGTATATGGACGAGCGATTTTAAGTGCCTATTTAAAAATGTCCACCTTGCCCTTTAAAATTCTTGGCTGCATCAGGTCTCAGCACTGTTCTATGCACCTAATGGACTTATTTGGGCATATATATAAATTACTTAATCTAAATTTTGTTTCAATTTAATGAAATTTCAACTTCAGACAATATATATAATATAATATAATACTGTTTTTCACTTATAATAGTGATTTACATTCTGTCTTACTTTGGATCTTATTTCCATTTGTTTTATTGAAAACGTTTTTCTAGTGAAATGATAAACAACTTTTTCATCATTTAATCTTGTCTGTAACAGCAAGAGCAATTGTCTTGATCCTTACAAAACTAATCGCTAAAAGTGCTTGCGCCATAAAGTGTCACCCATTTTCTAAGATTAAATAACAAACCATCACACTTGTGTTACATTTTACATTTTATGTTCCTGTTGGGATGAATACATTTAAGAAAATATACGAGACAAAAGTTATATTGCATTGAGGACCAATAATATTGTTAAAGTACAATGTATCACAACCACAAAATCCATTTGGTGCATAGAAAATTTAACTATTTTGTTGAGGTGAATTATTATAAACATTTGATTTTGGTGTATATTTTAAAAAGTCTCGAAAAATGTCTTATTTTAAATGTTGTAAGAAAATAAGACTAAATGCATTAATGATTTATAATCATTTATATTATAACTTCAGTTATAACTCCAGTACTGATGCGGTACAATTTTCATTTAATTTTGATTAGCCAGTATTATGAAGGAAATGACAGCTGAGGAGCGTCTCACATCCACATCACCAAAGGAAGTCAGTGTAATAACAGAGAAATAACACCAACCGGAAATGGAAGACTCAATCTTCGAGAAATAGTTCAAAATAATTCCGGAGCAAATCTTGTAAACCAGTTTAACATAGTTTTGGAATAATTATTTGCAGATTGTCTTCTGTAACAGACCGATATTAATGGAGTTGACGAGATTAAAGTTGCTTCATTTCCGCCTGTTTATCCCCTGTGATTCAGATTAGGAATGCAAACAAGGTATTTACAAAATACAAAGCTTTTAAATATACGACAGAGATTCCATATTTCCGAAATGAGGACATTGAATGAAGCGCATGTCTTGTGCTAACTTTAATTTACACACATTTTAACTGATAAACATTTCATGTTAGAGAAAATTGTTTGGGCCATCCTTAAAAAAATGTTTTATTTGTGATAACCCAATCTATGCATCGCAATTGTCCCTACCACAATTTTGTTCATGTTTGTATTAAAAAAAAAACGATTTTTTAAAACAGTTTTTTAATGTGTTAAATAAAAAAACATTAAAAGGATATATAATAAATGGTGATGGTTTGTTATTTAATCTTAGAAAATGAGTGACACTTTTAGAGATTAGTTTTGAAAGGATCAAGACATGCTCTTGTTGTTACAGACAAGATTAAATGACAATTTGTTTATCATTTATCTAGAAACACATTTTCAATAAAACAATGAAATGAGATCCAAAGTAAGACAGAATATAAATCACTTTTATATGTGAAAAACAGTATTATTTCTCTGAAGTTGAAATTTCATTAAATTGAAAATTTGTTTAGATTTATTATTAGGGAAGAGTTGAAAAATGTTTTATTTTGAATGCTAATATACATGTAATGTAAAATTGCACATTATTTTGGGTAAAAAATAGATATGCAATACAATTAAGCATAGAGTCAGTTTGTTAGAAAATAAGCCTTAATGCATTAATAATTTATAATATTGATGTATTACTTAAAAGTCTTTAGTTATAACTGCACTAGTACATGAACAGATTTAGTACAATTTTCATTTAATTTCATTGGCCAATATTCTGATGGAAATGACAGCAGGGACCTTTTCACAGCCACATCACCAAAGGAAGTCAGTGTTATAACGAAGTAATAACACCGACCGGAAATGGAAGACTCAATCTTCGAGAAATAATTAGAATTAATTCCGGAGCAAATCTTGTAATACAGTTTAACATAGTTTCGGAATAATTATCCACAGATTGTCTTTCGTAACAGACCGATATTAATGGAGTTGACGAGATTAAAGTGACTTCATTTCCGCCTGTTTATCCCCTGTTATTCAGCTGAGGAATACAAACAAGGTATATGCGTATGTGAGAGAATATTTCCCTACCCCCAAAAAATGTTTGTATTAATTTATTTTTTTTCCAACTTCCCTAGAAAGACATTCTTGCGCATAATACACGGTATTTGAAAAGGATATTTTATGCATTTTTGTGTGTGTTACTAAAAAAAACAACTTAAAAGGATGTTTAATAAATGCTCATAAACAAAAAAATCTTCAATTGTTCCAGTTTTTGCTTTTCGTTTAAATTCTTTCAAAAAGTATAAATGCATGTCATATTAATGTGTTCACATTATACTCAGTCTTTTACCGTATGTGTTATAAGTGTCAACTGTAAAGCAATAGATGTACATCGTAACATGTAAAACAGTTTTAATTCCTTGTTGAAGGCCCAGAAGGGGCAGTCAGACTTGTCATTACAAATCGGCTGATTACATCGATTTGGCTGTCAGGGGATGATGGTCTATATGTTATCAGCCTTGTGCCCTTGTAAAAAAAACATAAATGGGCAGGCCTTTTCCTGGCTTATCTACGGGGAAAAAAAATCCCAATTTGAAAAAAAAATAAAGAAATAAAAATACTTTATGAAGAAGTGTGTTATGATTTTTCTATCTCAATTTTATTGCAATTATAAGTTGAATTATTATAAAGAGGTAAAGAATTAGTTTGTCCCAAATCAGATGACTTTTCATGCGAAAAAATTCCCAATCCCAAAATTTCATTTTTCCCAAAATAGCCAGGAAAATATCTGATACTCATAGCATTAATCATGGTATGTTCCAGTGAAATTTTGAGAAATTGAATGTAACAAATCAATCTTCGAAACTATGATTACGGGTGAGCATGCCAAATTGTTGAAATGTTTGTCAGTAATAAAATGGGTGTAACTTAATATTAGGGCGAGACATGGGATTCATCCAATTTTCGCATTTTGGAAATACAGAATCCCTGTTACATCAATCACTTATTGGTTTTATAACCAGGCCTATTCAGGAAAGTCTGCGACAAACATCTTTCAGATTTGACAAATGATCCACACGCATCTCATGTCAAACCAATTTATTTTATTCCAAGCGTTTCTTGATCTGCAAATGCATTTTCAGGTAACACCTGTCTGCACCATAAGAGTTTCCTAAATGTATTAAATGTTAGTGGTTTGTAACTGGCATGTTGAAAGATCGGGTTCCAGATTTATTCAACTCTTTTAAGTCTGCTATGGATAAGTAAATAACAAGAAATCTATTAAAAAAAATAAAAATCTTAGCTCTGTTTTTAAAGTAAATATAGAGGATATTTGTCGGATTTGGTGGAATATCGATTTTAATTCACGAGTGATAATAGAAAATATCATTTTTCTATGATTATTAGTGAATTAAAATCAATATTCCACCAAATCCAACAAATTTTCTATTTATTTTATGCTGACAAATGTTTATTTAAAAAAAATAGTTCTGGTAAAACATTGAAAATTATCGATAATTTTTACTGTTGATTTTCACTGTTTGAAACAGTGAATATCAGTTTATAATTCACTGATATTTCCCTATAAACCACCGGAAAGCATAAAATAATATGAATTATGCACTAAGCATGTTAGAGTTAGTTCATATTGCTCAGCTTTATGACACTTCAGGGGCCATTAATAATGCATCCATACTGAGATTGCAGATAAATGTGTAATACGCTGATGATAAATGCAGAATGCCCTCATTTGCTAATGTAATTTAATAGATCTGTTCAGAAAATGTATTAATGCAGAATATGTATTATCAGAACATGCACATTTATTGTTTTTATGCTCCCCATATATATATATGGGGAGCATATAGTTGCCAGTTTGAAGTTCCGTTATTCCTTCCTTCCTTCCATCACTCTTTTGTTACAGTTTCTCGATCATAAGGCCTTCAATACTTTACCGATCACTTTCACAGGCGCTCGATGGCAATGACTCAATCATTCGACTATCCGTTGCGATTTTTTTTTTTTAAATGCAGCTGCAGCCGTGATTTTTATAAACCTGTTTATTATATTATGCATACACATACTCAATCAATAAAAATCTTCCGACAAAATGTCTTCTTAAAAAAAAGATAGTTCGACTATGTATTTAATTATTGAAAAGGTAAGCCACTCGCCATTTTAAAATGCAACGGAAGTGCGTTGTTTCCCCACTCGCTTATTGAAATGCGCGCGCAGGCCGGGAACCTCGCTCGGGAACAGTTAACTGTTTAACTACCATATTTCTCAGTCATAGTCTCTATAAAACACGGTTTCCATGTCCGATCTTAATAAATAATTTATTTGAAATAATTTATTAAGATCGGACATGGAAACCGTGTATTATAGAGAAATATGATAGTACCTTTTAGGTACTCATCATTAAGTTAGTTTATACTGTTTGTGACCTTTTAGGTACTAATCAGTAAGTTAGTTTATCTGTACCTTTTAGGTACTCATCAGTAAGTTAGTTTATCTGTACCTTTTAGGTACTAATCAGGAAGTAAGTTTAAACTGTGCAATGTGAATGAAGCCCTTAAAGAAAGTACTTTTTTGAAGAAAGTACTCGCTAGTGTTTTATTCAAGAAAGTACTCCTAAGTGTTATAATTCAAGATTAAGTACTCTCATATGTTTTCTCAGAATCATTCAACTATGACTGCACTGTCATTTTTGTGTTAGTAAATTGATATATTTATGTACACATGCATGCTTTAAAAAAATATACAATCCAAGTCAATATCAAAGCTAAATAATTATATTAAACGTTATAACATTCAAATTTATTATATGATGTTTAATTGGAACTAATGAGCTTAAAGCTTGTAACTTTTTTTAAATATTGAACATAAGTTTTAACATCCTTATAATAATAGTGCAAAAACAAGAACTTCAGAGAGATTTACAAATTACTCTCATCGTCCTAATATGCGTTCTTTTGTAGCATCTGGGTATAACATTTTCTGTAAGTGTGGTAAGCAAATCAAAGAAAAAAAATATTAAATCATAATCAATATTTAGACGTGTTAAAAGACGCGAAGCATCTGGTATTGTGAAAGACCGAAAAACAAAGTTAATCGTGTTTATATTCCCTTGCATGTCACTTTCTGTGTGCGATTGGTCTTTCTATGAAAAATGAAAAAATACATTCCTGTAAATTTGGTGGTAATGGTGTTTAAAAGCCCTCAAAGGAATTATATAAGAAACTTGTCGTGTAGCATGTTATTCTGCAATTTGTAACTATTAATATTTCTGGAATCATTGGGGCTTTTTCTTGGAAGAAGTATTTTCTAGGAAGCAATTTTGGACCAATCATTTGTTTCATATCTACATTATATAAATACATGTAGTGCTATTTTAAAAGGAATTTTATCTTTTCCTTGAAAAATTATGTCGGGCATAGATTTCCTACCATTCTAATATATCAATCATGATTATGGGTCGGTTTTGTAACTTTACTGAACTTGTTAGACTTTTTCTGGAAAAATATTATTGGACTCTACAATACAATATGTCCAGGCTTAATCCTAGCATTAAAGTAAAATGTCAATGAGAGGCAATATCAAACATTTGAGTAATTGAACATTGTGGGATCCCATATTCTTTCAAATAGGCATAATGCTTCTTGATTCACCTTGAAACTGTTGTATCATATTTGGAAATGTGATGCCAACATTTTCACGCTAAACCATCCTTATTATTTTAACAACCTTATTTAATGGTCAAACCAGTCTATTTTCCAGGCAAAATAAGGCTTATTAGTGACATTGTTCCTTCAGCAAAAACAGTGGAACATTTCCCCCTAAAAATGCACCTTATAACCATGACATGGAATCCATTTAGTTTCCCCATCACAGAGAACTGTGTAGGTGGCTCCACACAATGCATTAAAATCCTTGGAAAAAAAAGCTCCACACTTTTCATGTCATGATGAGGCTTTCAATGCATTATTTTTGTTTTAAATGGTACCTTTTGTTGCAATTACAAATGATAAATGTCACTTAACCCATTTATGCCTAGCGTCTAGGAAAAAGGCCTTGGCAAACAGCGTAGACCCAGATGAGACGCCGCATGATGCGGTGTCCATCTGGGTCTACACTGTTTACTTAAAGGAATTTCTGTAAGAAATATTCTAAATATAGAAATAAATATACTAGACATCCCTAATTTTGGAAGTAAATTGATCCAATTTAGAACGATGGGAGAGTCTACTAGGCATTTTTTTTTTAAATTTATAGCGTTTATTCACCTCCATACATTACAAAGTGTATCGATAGTTGACATGTTATTCTGTTAGTATACAATATGGTTTTTTAACAATTCAAATAAATAATATAATAGAGGTAAATAAAATCCATGCATTCCATTATATTGAGACACAATCATACAGTTCACACCCACACAGACACATACATGCGATGTTATAATACAAAAAAGACGAGGCATACATTGGTTAAACAGCTATGTCAAATATCATGGGAAATGAAAGAAACAAACGATGTTGATAGATATAATTTATTTTGAATAAAAAAACTACAACGCTGCATTCAACATATATGTGTCGCGTTCTGAGAAAACTGGGCATAATGCTTGTGCGTAAATTGTCATCCCAGTTTAGCCTGTGCAGTCCGCACAGGCTAATCAGGGACGACAATTTTCACTTTTATGGAATTTTTCGTTTAAATGATGTCTCTTCTTAGCGAAAATCTAGTTTAGGCGGAAAGTGTTGTCCCTGATTAGCGTGTGCGGACTGCACAGGCTAATCTGGGATGACACTTTATGCACATGCATTATGCCCAGTTTTCTCAGAACACGACACATATTGTCTTGGGAATTATCAATTTCCTGATACCTTTTTATACTTGAACATTTTACCATGTTAAGCTGTCACTAGACACTCATTTTGATGAATGCAAATTCAACATAAAAATCAATCAACGTTTTTTGTCACAATCCTGTGGGGTCATAGCGTCTATCGTGCAGTGCATCTATGAATCTGTTATTGTTAAATACTATGTTGTTGAGAAGGTTTGTTTAACAGTGATAATAAATGAAAAATGTTCAGCATAAAATATGTTAGAGTACGTTACTTGTTTGAAATCCTTAAAGCTGATTCAAATATAGTATATTTTTACTTTGCAATTTTTAGGAAGTAATAACAAATTTAAATATGGATTTGAAAAGAGCATTTTCTTATTATTCTTGAGCCAAGATTTCTGCAATAAACATCAAGCGGATCAATAAATTACGCATTTAATTAACGAATAGTTCAATGAATGAAAATGTACATGTACATGCATATTACTCTAGACATCAAAAGATTATCAATGTTTTTGCTTTAGATGTTTGGTTCATTTGAATGCGGATGAGCATATCAGCTGACCAACACTCTGAAAAATGGTCACCTGCCTTGAACCTTTTAACCCTTTGCATGCTGGGAAATTTGTCGTCTGCTAAAATGTTGTCTGCTGAATTTCTAAAATTAGCATTTTCTTCGGGTTTTTTCTTAGACCACTATCAAAATAGCAAACAGTTTGGATCCTGATGAGACGCCACGTTCTGTGGCGTCTCATCTGGATCCAAACTGTTTGCAAAGGCCTTCAAAATCCGGTTCCAGCACTGAAAGGGTTAATACTACTCAGATACGCATGTTGACGCGTTTGTAGTCCCTTAGAAAATCAAATTAAATTTAAGACTTTTCTTACGAGATTCAAGTATTAAAGGCTTCATTTCCTACCCAGACGGACTGTTGAGCAGCAACCAGCAAAAAAATCCGAACAGACTGAGTTACTTGCAGGCTGTTCTGGTTTTATGCTGTTTGCATTATATGCCATTTTCACTTCGCTTCTGAGCAGAGAAGGGTTAAGGTTCCATTTTGACAACTTATCTCCTTACACCGTTTTTAAGACTGTGTTCAATATTTTGTGTTTGTAATAACATGAGTTATTACAGATATGTATTAGTTGTTTTTCTCCAAACAAATCCTCTTCTGTTTGTCTCAGACATCGTTTTGATATACGATACCTCTAGACATCATTGACATGCACTATTGTTTCAGAAATAATAGTGGTTTTTGTCTAATACTAGGTAATGCATCATGTTAGCAATTAAATGGCTGACGGATCAGTTATCCCCTGTTATTTCCTTGCCGTCTAATTGCGATGGGTATCCAGTGTCTGTTTTATAATCTCTGTCAAACTGTCCGGACATGTGGATCAAATGTCCGGCCCATTATAGAACAAGCAATGAGAACATTTGTGTGTCCTTTCAGTTCGTTCTTGACATGTATATGTTATTATTCACCATGTTTATTTCCCATATTTGTGAAGGGGCCTTGGCTTCCCAATTTGGGAAAAAATGAGTTGCAAACTTTTAAAAATTGTGAAAAAATGAGTCGCAAACTGTTCAAAATTGTTAAAATTTGATTTGCGAACTTCTCAATTTTTAAACAAGGGCCATACTCGAAAAAAGCCCTGTAGGTACATTTATATGTAATTTATGCATTTATACTCCTTACAATACCCACTTCCAAGGTGGGTGGGGGTGGTCTATATAAGATTCACGTTGTATTGTCATTCTGTCTGTTGGTCTTTCGATATATATCCACAAACTTGATGTTATTACCGTCTGGGAAGTATTTTGAAATAACTCAGCACAGTTGTAAATTTACACAGTGTGGTATCTGCAAAACAAGAAAGTATAACAGTATGTGTGTACAGTTTTCTCGTGACAAAAAAGGTGCCATGAAAAAAATTCCTGCATGTGATACACTTACAGAACAAAGAGAGCATTATACTTTCTTATCAGTATCACGTTCCTATATTTGCCCATTTCTGTGTGTTTCAGGAAAGCAATATCTAAAATGCCTTCAACCATGAACATATATTTGCCCCTTTCTGTTTGTTTCAGGAAAGCAATATCTAAAAATGCCTTCAGCCATTCCATGTACCTTATCAGTATCACTTTCCTATATTTGCCCCTTTCTGTGTGTTTCAGGAAAGCAATATCTAAAAATGCCTTCAACCATTCCATGTACCTTATCAGTATCACGTTCCTATATTTGCCCATTTCTGTGTGTTTCAGGAAAGCAATATCTAAAAATGCCTTCAACCATTCCACGTACCTTCACCCGCACTATGGAGAGCCTTCTTCCCACCCTGTCCACCGACAGATCGCTTCCTGTGTCGACTGGTCGGTAAGTGTAACTTCCTGTGTCGACTGGTCGGTAAGTGTGACTTCCTGTATCGACTGGTTGGTAAGTGTAACTTCCTGTGTTGACTGGTCGGTAAGTGTGACTTCCTGTGTCGACTGGTCGGTAAGTGTAACTTCCTGTGTTGACTGGTCGGTAAGTGTAACTTCCAGTGTTGACTGGTCGGTAAGTGTATCTTCCTGTGTTGACTGGTTGGTAATTGTTACTTCCTGTGTTGACTGGTCGGTAGGTGTAACTTTCTGTGTTGACTGTTTGGTAAGTGTTACTTCCTGTTACCACTGGTCGGTAAGTGTAGTGACAGTATCGGCTTTGTGACTTATTTTAGATAGTTGAGACATTTAGAATGATGTGCAAAACAGATTTCGTGCCCAATGATCCATACATTCCCAAGGCATTTGCCGGTACGAGGTAATAAATCACGTTATAAAGCTCTATTTCGTAATGAGAGATTCTGTAAATTCTATTAACTGTCAGCTCTGTAAATGTGAGGGATTCACAATCTTTTAATCAAATCATGTTGTAAATCAATTACTTGGGATGAAATTTTGTGGATTCATAAAATCTGGCATTTTTGGTTTGATCATAAATTTGTGGAATATTTATGTCTAATATTAGCCCTTTGCATGCTGGGAAATTTGTCGTCTGCTAAAATGTTGTCTGCTTAATTTCTAAAATAAGCATTTTCTTCATTTTTTTTTCAAAGAATACTATCAGAAAAGCAAACAGTTTGGATCCTGATGAGACGCCACGTTCTGTGGCGTCTCATCTGGATCCAAACTGTTTGCAAAGGTCTTCAAAATCGGGTTCCAGTGCTCAAAGGGTTATACTTCAGGCGTGAACGTTGGTTGGACGTTTTATTTCGCAGTTTAGAGGACCCACGAAAATCTTCAAAAATTGAAGAGTTTGACGAATAATTTTGTATTCACAGTATTCCATAAATGGTGTCCTGCTTTACCCTCATAAGTTTAAACAGTTCAGAGAGTGCAGACGTCAGTAGGGTTTTCGCATTATGCCGTATTCCGACCTGATTGACACGTTATTTCTCATTTTTTCTTATCACCCAAACCAAAAATAGATTCAATACAGAAATGCAAATGTGTGCTTTGATTCGTCCCTGTAGTGCAAGATGGAATGTCCATCGGCAGACATCTTGTAAGCCATGTGTTACTTATGGTCATTGCTTTCTTATTGACTGTACACACTTATTTGACCCCCAAGTCATACAAGGAACGTTTTGGGAATCGATACCTTTGCACTCAGTTTTGGGTAAAATAACAATATTTATTGTTATTTTGCGGAACAAATGTTCCTACCCCACAACAAAGTTTAAGCGGTTGTTTTTTGTAATCACTATGTCGGTTTGTTTGTCAGTTGGTAATTCCACATAAAATGCTATAAGTTTGTTGTGCAAATTGTGTCGTGTTCTGAGAAAACTGGGCATAATGCATGTGGGTAAAGTGTTGTCCCAGATTACCTGTGCAGTCCGCACAGGCTAATCAGGGACAACACTTTCCGCTTTTATGACATTTTTCTTTAAAATGAAGTCTTTTCTTAGCAAAAATCCAATTTAGGCGGAAAGTGTCATCTGCACTGGCTAATCAGGGACGACACTTTACGCACATGCATTACGCCCAGTTTTCTCAGAACACAACACNCAGTTGTCCTTATATGGCTATAGTGAAAACTTGTTGACGCTATATAATAGCCACATTTATTGGCAAATCTTCATGAAACTTGGTCAGAACATTTGTCCCAATGAAATCTTGGCAGAGATTGAAACTGGGTCATATGAGCTCAAAAACTAGGTCACTAGGTCAAATATAAAAAAAACATGTTAAAAGTCACTTTTTTGGTCCAATCTTCATGAATCAGCTTGCATTTTTTCAGAATAGTCTAGTTCCTTTTGCTCTCAGGTGAGCGCCTTAGGGCTTGATGGCCCTCTTGTTTCTAGATGCGAGGCATAAATGGGTTAAGTAATATGGGATACACAATCTGTCAATCAAAACGTTTTGTAAGGCAATGACCTGACATGAGTTTTGGTGGATTCCTCAAATCTGGCACTTTTGTTTGATCTTAAGTACATGGATTTTTTTATAATGTCTGATAAACAAATTAGGACTTGAACGTTTGTTGGATGTTTGGTTTTGTGGTCGTGAGGACCAATGAAAATCCTCAAATATTTGTATCCAACGAGTAATATTGGTTTCACAGTATATTAACAAACCGTATAAGCTTTCTGAACTTATATTTGAGTCTCACTCGGGGAAAACAGGGCTTAATGCATGTGCGTAAAGTGGTGTCCCAGATTAGCCTGTGCAGTCCGCACAGGCTCATCAGGGACAACACTTTCCGCCTAAATTGGTTTTTCAATCAGAGGAAACTTCCTTTAAACAAAAAACACCATGAAAGCGGAAAGTGTTGTCCCTGATTAGCCTGTGTGGACTACAAAGGCTAATCTGGAACGACACTTTACGCACATGCATTTAACCTTGTTAACACAGAGCAAGGCTCATTATGTTCTGCTGATGTTATAGGAGCATGCAGTGAACAGTGAGCATATATGGTTGGACACCAACGCTTCAGGAGACTTCTGCTACGCCATGGAACAAGATTGTGTGGTACAGCAGCTCGCTAACATAATACTGATACATGATTTGTTTAATTATCCCCCCCCCTCGCCAAAGGCGGAGCGTATAGAATTGGCGTTGTCCGTCCATCATTCCGTCTGTCATAATATTTTGAAATTGGCGGGAGATATCAATTCAACAAATTTGCTTGTTGTCACTTGCATTTAATATAGGACTGCATAGAAAAGTCAGACAAATAATGTGCATATTTTTTCACATGTAAATAAAATACCAGGTTGTATTTAACTTGAAATTAATGGGGTTTTAAGCAATTTAAATGCATATTTAATATTGACATGAATGATTTGGACAGGTACAAATAGCAAAGAACATGAATATTGACTCAGTTTAAAATTGTTTTACCAATGTCTGCTCAGTAAATAGCCTGCGTGTGTATACAATGGCCATGGTTTAACTGCCCATATGTGGCGTGTTCTGAGAAAACTGGGCAAAATGCTTGTGCGTAAAGTGTCATCCCAGATTAGCCTGTGCAGTCCGCACAGGCTAATCAGGGACGACAATTTCCGCTTTTATGGAATTTTTGGTTTAAATAATGTCTCTTATTAGCGAAAATCCAGTTTAGGTGGAAAGTGTCGTCCTGGATTAGCCTGTACGGACTGCACAGGCTAATCTGGGATGACACTTTACGCACAAGCATTTTGCCCAGTTTTCTCAGAACACGCCACAAATAGCCTGCCTGTGTAAAATGGCCGATGGTTTGACTGTCCATATTGCAGGGTATCATAATACTCTGGAATTGTGCAATCCATGTGATCTGAGCAAATATTGAATAGTTCAATAAAGTGCTTCCTACACCAATTATTGTCGCCATGGTGAAGGGGATATGGTGTCTGCCAGGAGGTCCATAATGAGGCAGTGTTATAGATATCTTTCAAAGTACACATGTTATTGGTTTAATAGCGGAAACAAACTCGATACTATATCTATAAGCCTAAGGCATTCAATGTTATAAAGCTTAATAGGTTTTAACAAACATTTATTCAGGTTATTCAACTGTTTTAAAACAATCCAGCTTTACTGAATGTGTTTTAAAAAAAATATGTTCAGAGAAAACCTCCAACAGTTCTAATTTTGACATTGCTTAAACAAATAATATTTTCTTTTATTCAATTGAAACTCAGTCAATCGCTCACCTAAATTATCACAGATAAACATGTTGATCTTGTTATATGTTTTATAAAACAATACATTCAGAAAGCCAAAAGCCCAAGTGAACACAGTAAGCATACAGCGTTTACAAAGAAAATAGTTTATGATTATTCAAACTTATAAAAACCATTCTTACCATTTCAGAACAAGGGGCCAAGAAAGAAGTGCATGGCATGTAAAATAGTTGCCCATGTGGGCTGCATTCCTATACTGGAGACGGTAAGTTGCTTCTACGGATACCCACCAACTTTTTGGACTGTGCACCACCTGTCCTGTAGATGTTTGTCCATGGTATTTTTCATATTCAAAATTTGAGCTAAACCATCAAGATTGTAATTCTGTTTCTTTTCTTCTATTATTTCTTTCTATTCAATACCAATCTTAAATAACTTTTATATGAGCCTTGCTCTGTGAAAAGGGGGTATAAAAACCCCTTTTCATGTGTGTAAAGTGTTGTCGTAGATTGCACAGGCTTATCAGGTACGACCCTTTCCCCTTTTATGATATTTTTGTACATGCTTCAAGGTCATGATTGCCCTGTTTGAAAGTTGTTCCTGTAGGGCTGTAATGTCTTGAATGACTGGCCATATAAATTGAGCTTCTGCATCAAGTACTTCCTATTGTTATCATATAGAACTGTAGAACAGTTAATATTTAACCTTGTCCTACTGTATGTACCATTGTCCTATGCACATGAAGCACAGAGTATTTCATGCTTTTTGTTAGAATTGGTGAATGTTTTGACCAGTTGCAATATTATAGTTTGCTCTTCTCTACATTTTATCTAAAGTAATTCCTCACATCATTTCTATGCATCGCGAGTCTATTTTCTTCTCATTTGGAGAGAAAAAAAAAAATAATAGTTACATTGTTGGATTAAAATATATTTCAGAAATTTACATGTTTCATAATTGTTAAATAAGGCACTTGTGCTCTAAATAAAACCATGTAAGTGATAGCATAAAAAAGATCTTTTCAAAATTATTCCAACGGTAGCCAAAACTTGACTTAGGTGGTCTGGAGTTGACTTGAAGCCTTTTCCAATGACTGATAGGATTATTCAACAATCTGCTATTATTTATCTCTGAAATAAGATAAAAAGATAATGAGCTGAATTTCCTTCATAATCAACTGGTTGATTACCCTTTGTCATTGTGGACTTTAGCAGAGCAACATCGGTAGTGGTTTCTCCTAATTGGTTAGACATTTTGATAATCATTCATTAAATTTTACCATCTCATTCTCACTATACCACCTGCAAATAAGGTTTGAGAGGGGGTATATTGGAGTCATTACTACTTCCACATTTCTGAAGCGATTAAAATTGAAACTTCATTTATGTCATCACCATAAAGTGGAGATGTGCAAGGCACTTCTCATGCCCAGTAAAACAATCATTCCAAATTTGTTAACCCTGTAATTTAAGCTGATAAAGCAATACGGGGTATAAGTAATGTTTGTGAAATGTATAGTTTTTCTTCTACATGTACTATGTTTTGTATGTGTAAAAAATGGCCGACGTCCGTTGCTGTTGTTCACTATTGTTGTTTTGTTCATCATATAGGTAACGTTCAATGTTTTTCACTATTTGTTGTTTTGTTCATCACCTAGGAAACGCCACTGAAGGTAACAGAGTCTGCTGCCTGACTTACCAATGTACTCGATTTAATTCTGTAGCTCACCATTTTAGATCATTTCTGTCATTCAATAAAGACGAGTTAGTTTGTTTGCAATAAAGAGTTCTCAGTTTTCGCATTACTGAGATAAGCTCAAGTTATTGTTAAAAGTGTTTAATTGTTTGAGTTAAACGATGAGCATTATAATTAAAATTTTAAATTTTGTTATACCCCTTAACATTATTAACAACGTGAATTAATCTAACTGTCTGACCAACCTTCCTTGCCATGTGTAAGAGTATTATATTAACTCTTAGTTTTACTCACATTATGATTTCTGCTGTAAATTTGCCTGAGGCCAATTGTTGCAATCAATTTGTATTGTCCTTTTTTATGCCCCCTTTCGAAGAAAAGGGGGTATATAGTTTTCGCACTGTCTGTCAGGCGGTCAGGCCGTCAGGCTGTCGCTCTGTCACACTTTTCGTGTCCGCTCTCTAATTCAAATAGTTTTCATTCGATCTTTACCAAACTTGATCAAAAGTTGTATCCAGACAATATCTAGGTCAAGTTCGAATATGGGTCTTGCCGGGTCAAAAACTAGGTCATGGGGTCNTGATTTTAGAAATTCAGCAGAAGACATTTTAGCAGACGACAAATTTCCCAGCATGCAAAGGGTTTAGAAAATTGACAAGAGAGTGCTTGAGACGGAATCGTTCAAGACTATAGAACCATTCAAATTGACCGCAGAGTGATTGACAAAACAGAAACATATAAGGCCGAGCCTTTCACCATCAATAGATTGAATTTAGACAAAATCACTTCAGTTAAAGGAGTTCACAGGCGATAATTCATGTGGGATACAAAATTGTTTAACCCTTTTCCACTCAGAAGAAAAGTGAAAATGACTATATGCAACCAGCATTAAACCAGAACAGCATGCTGTCTGTTCAGAATATATGCTGTTTTGCCCATCAGTATCTTAGGGTTTGAAATTAAGCCTTTAAAACCTGAATCTAGCCAAAAAGGTCTTTAAGTTAATTTGATTTTCTTAGGGACTACAAACGTGTCAGAATGCATATTAAAGTTGTAAAGGGTAAAGGGCTGAAATCCTTCAAGATATGTTATTTAGGCGCCCATATTGCATTTTAGATGAAAATCTGAAAGGGCTAAAAATGTGTTGACAATATTCATTCTGAAGTCAACCTGGCATTTAATTACCATTTCTAAATGGACAGTCCTGAATTATTATCGAAGCACATAGGGGGTTGAAGCACATAGATGGCATGACCCTTGTAGAAAGAAGTTTGCATGTCCATTCATATGTAATTGCAAGAAGAATATAGAATGGTGAGTGTGGTAGTATAAAAGGGAAAGGACAAACTTGTATATAGCAACAATGTGTGGTGTCAAAGTCACATAATTTAGGAATGTTTATTCTTTATCATTAAATAGCTAGTCCTGGGAATGCTTTTTGACTATCAAGAACAAAACTTATCTGATATAGTGTTTAAGCAGATACAACAATTTCCACTTGACCCACATAATTTCAATGTTGTTTGATCACCAGAAATAGGCTAGCTTTGTGGGAGTAATGATTTATGGTTTTTATGGCCAGTGTCTGATTTTGAAAATAAATGGTTCTATATGTGTTCATGTATAATTGTTTTAAAGTCATGATCTGTTTTTAGGTTAAGATTATTATGCCTTTGTAACTTGTAGCATTCTCCTGTGTTTATTTGGAGAGTTGATAAGCTTATTTTTGAACAAGTACTATCCTAAATTTATTTTTATCGAAGTCTTCAAGTTTGTGTCCTATTTTTAATAAAATATTTATAAATTGAAATGTAGGCCTATACAATTATGTTTTATAATATGAAAAATGTTTATGATTACAGAAAAACCTTAAATGCAAGCCAACATTCCGAGAGGCAGGGGTCCGAAACTATAGAGAGGTAAGTAGCGTCATTTTGCTACCATAGCAACCTTCTCAGAATCCCAGTTTTAGTGCATGGTCATTATCAAAATCTTATATCATCATTATTTGGAATCATATTTGCAGGGATAGAAATACACACAAGTCATCAATAAATTTTTAATCAGGCATTCTCAAATTTCTCAGAATTTCACGATTTATATGGACAGACTTTTTTTTCTGGCTCGCAAATATCAAAATATGAGTTCTGGCTTGCTGGTCGATTTAATTCTGTCGATTACTGCATTATTAGGGCAAACGTCTGCTTGTGTCATGGCGACATGTTTCCCCAGTGACCTATGTGATTTTCCTGGAATGAATCATGTTTAATCTGAGTACTGTTTGTGCAGATGGTGGTTAAACGCCTACTTGATATCAGGTGATGATGACTTTTGTGAGATGTATTTTCTACTGCAAAATCAAGGTTTCATTCACATTTTGAATGAGTAATTTATATAACTAATGGTATTTGTTTCTTCCACGTTAATAAATATGTGGACAAAACTGAAAAAAAAATATTCAGAATTTGTTTTAGTAATATGCTGTAAATCCAAAATAACACGGAATGAACTATGACATGAGTGGGTTGTGGATCCAGTTTTTTCTTCTACCTTCTATTTTCTGTCTGAATGGTTTCAGGGAATTAAAAAATGGTGTCACCAACGCCTAACTTGATTTATTGCTCCATTACAATTGATTAGAGGCTTATACCCATACTGGGAGCAGTTGACATTTACATTCTGATAATCTATCCTAATACTGTCTGCTTAGCAATTTATAATGTGACAGGCAAAGGGATATCAGATATGTAATTCAGACGCTTTATAGACAAGCAAATGCAAGTTTTATTATAAACTGATATTTACTTTCACTTTTGCCCAGTTTCCAGAAAATAGTATGTTCGTATTTTATTTTTGTTTGCATCAAATTTTAATTCACATGTCCATCCGTTTTTATAATTTAATCTGAACAGCTGTGCTTGATGCCCACACATTGTGTTACCTGATTTGCGCAATAGGAAAACCCCAATCCCATAAATGTACACTTTACTCTTCTAAAAATGGTACATGTTTGTGTTTATCAAATTCTTATACACATTTATTGTCGATATTGGCCAATATTATTTTTTTTTTAAATAGAAGTTGCAAATGACATGATGTCAACATAACGTGGTTATATCATACATGCCAGAATTTTTCAGGTCCAAATCGGGACATTCCATAAAAAATTGAAGGGACATTTGACCAAAAAGCGGGACCTAAAACGATCAATCATTCCACCTTTAATTTAGTCAGTAGTCTGTATATAATTATAAAAACTCTAAATTTTTGCCTGCAATATTGACGCAAAATGTGTTTTAGAAATTCGGGAACACATGGGTTCTACATTTTCCAGAAGTAAACACACTAAATATACTGAAATGAGGGGTATCCTTGTATGCCTTGATTTGACATCCAATCGGTACAGGGATATCCTCTTGAACATATAATGTAAATCTTGTAACGCAATGTGAACGCATCGAGCACTGTTCTTATATGACCAATCATCAATTAAATCTAAATTTAGATCGATGCAATATGCACAAACTATTTTCTGAAAATCAGTTAAAAACGAAAGTTAATTTTATAATACATGAAACATCAATGTGTATTGGTCAGCGTATAATTGTATCGTTGGACTTGATTGGGCCATGAAATACAAACGCAGATAGTGTTTATTTTTGTACGATACATCTTTCGATAGCCATGAGCGACCCCTATCATAAAAACACCATGGTGTGAATGCCTGATAAAATCAATAATTTGCCGATAAATTGCTGATAAGGTGATAAAAACAACACTGGAGCAATCGAGTTGTAGCAGTGGGTTGTTAATTAGGGGCAATAAAGGGATTAGCAATGGTAAGTTTTAGCCAGACAGAGCTTGTCTAGCAAATTTTATTGGGAACTTAATAGACCTCACATCGTAATTTACGAATGTCTGGACAAATCGTCTCATATCGGGATGCCGGGACAAAGGGCCCAAAAGCAGGACTCTCCTGCCGAGATCGGGACGTACTCTGGCATGTATGGGTAATATATCAGCTTATAACTCAAAATGTGGTCCTTTTATAAAGATGGTTCGTGGCTTAGACCCATTGATCCGCATTTAAGTGGAATAACAGTGTAATTCGGATTTGTACCAGCAATGTTCAAGACTTAAAGTATTTTATGTTTTATACCTTAATTCTAATACAGGCTTCCTGAAAAGTCCCAAAAAGTGCCTGTCAACCGGACAGGCTGATGGAAAAGTTAGCCTGTCTGGACAATAATTCACCTGACCGAACAGCATGAGTTTATAACTGAAGAATTAATATATATATCATCATATTTATTGCAATGTGAAGCCTGTGTATAAGTACACTCGATAAAGTAAAACAAAATACTTGCATGTTCAAGTGATTACAGTGTATGATGTGGACAACAGCTTTAAATTCTAGTCAGACTCAAAACAAAATAACATAACACGATTGGTGTTGCCATTGAAGAACTTTAGCAACAACATGTTTTTCATTTGTAGTTTTTTGTTACAACCATTGTAATTGGAAATATGGTAATATGTCGGACTGTTGAAATTGACGTTTTCGAAATAACAACATTTCAAAGGGAGAGCACTCTTAAGAATTAGTGACGCGTTAGTGTTCTTAATGACAAAATGGCTTGAAATTCACGAAAAGAGTGATTCTAATGGGGTGTTTTCGTTCTTTTGGCAAGTATAAGACTTTTCAGTATTTAGTCATAATTTTTTTGGCCTGTCACAAGGACCGGCGATATTAGAAACTTCGCCGGACCGTACAGAATTTTGCCAGACAAGACCGGCGGTCTGGCCTTTTCAGGAAGCCTGCTAATATCCAAATGCTTTGATGACCGAATATTTGAAAACCCATTTTGGTATTTGTTGCCATCCCTTGTTTCCAATAATTGTTATGCCCCCTTTCGAAGAAAAGGGGGTATATTGCTTTGCACATGTCGGTCTGTCGGTCGGTCGGTCTGTCTGTCTGTCTGTCCGTCCACCAGGTGGTTGTCGGATGATAACTCAAGAACGCTTGAGCCTAGGATCATGAAACTTCATAGGAACATTGATCATGACTCGCAGATGAGGCCTATTGATTTTGAGGTCACTTGGTCAAAGGTCACGGTGACCCGAAATAGTAAAATGGTTTTTGAATGATAACTCAAGAATGCATACGCGGCCAACAGGGCAAACTCTGAACAATAGTACTGAAGCAACTGGTCTGTAATCCTAAATCTATAATTATCAGTTCAATGAAACATCATTTTTTTAGTGAAATACAGTGGATCAGTAAAAATATTATCAGAATATGAGATTTTTTGTATATTTTGTATATTAAATATTGTGTTAATGTTTAATTTTGTTGATTAATTTAAATATAAGCAAGACAGGGGAGGTAAAATTTCAGCAGTTGCCTCCCTTGTAATTTATTGTTACAGCAGTTGCCTCCCTTGTAATTTATTTAAATGTTACCAAATGTAAGGCTAACTGCATTTTTGTAATGCATTGTATCAATAAACCTCGGGCAAAAATGAAATTAAGGTTGCACCACCACCACCACC
>VMBQ01003604.1:0-10607 GCA_007657795.1 Dreissena rostriformis | reverse complement strand
GTTTTTATAGCGTGATTGTAACGGCAAGCATGAGTCTTAATACGGGAAAATTGGCGATACATCTTCATAATTGGAGATGCTTGTGTCGAAACTGAGGCTTATTAAAAAGAACAGCTTTCCTGCGCATTAAAGAACGTGTTATTGCATGGCTATTTGTTTTGCACATGTCACAAACATATACTTTAATATGCATAAATTATAATTAAAATGTCAGGATCATTTGATGTAATGCTTAACACTAAATCTCACTACTGTTATAATTTTAATTTCTCACACATTTACTAAGTAAATCAACTTTCATACGGTGTTGTTTTATAATTTTTTTTTACATAGAATCATTTAATGATGAATGAATAGCATTGATTCACGACGCTATACTACTTCTGCATCAAGTGCGGGTGGGGTTGCATCTTGCTCGACGTGCAAATAGATACGCGCGAATAGTATTGTTTTTCGTTCGCATATCATATTTCTCTTTGATAAATTTGATTAGAACAAAAATGTTTAGTTTATGATTTGTTAGCCCTTAAAAAAAGATGAACAACAATACAAATTCAGTCTGTCCGATCGCTAAGCATTGTATTTCAAAACATGCGGGTACTGCAAGTGCAACACTTTTATAAAACACAAGTAACATCAAAGAAAACAAACGTTTGCCTTGCATCTTAACCATTCTAACTTAATATTGTTAAATAATTCTTGATAGTTTATGAAAAAATTGAACTATATATAAATAAAGACGCGCCATGCAACCAGGTGTATCATGCGGGAACTTGATAATGCCAAGTATTTGTTGTATATAAAATTTGGGACTCTCACTGATGTTCTCAATGTTGGTCTGAATGGCATTTTTGTGACGTAAACAAATTCATTGAAACAGGCGTTATATTTAATGAAAAATAAACAACACTGTCGATCCTTGATTTTTGTTTCATTTAGATACCGGCTAAAGATAACTGTAGCAAACTACAAACACATATAATTCTATGAGTAACAAACAAATTAATCACACCTTATCAAAATGTCCTCAAAATGTATGATTTACTTTAAAAAAAAATGTCAGTCAATGTAGACTTAAAAAAATCAATATTGATTTCAGTATTATAACATTACAGTGGCATATCAATTATAACTTCCAAAACACTTATGAAAGATACCGAAGTTCATGTATGTTGTGAATGGTTGTTTAACATATACGCACAAATTGTATTCTGTTGTAATTCTATTCACATGTACACATTTTAGTAGTGTGTACAGGTTTTCAAATAATTAAATTACTTTTGGAGTATGGTTATATCGTACATTAACTGTGTGTATATATTGTTTTGCGTATTCATTTTCTTACCAATTCCAATAATATATAACTGCTTAAAGATACATTTATGCAAAACAATGGAATGCCGTGATTGGTCAAGTCATACAATTAATACCGTTGATGTACCCCTTTAAGTGTCTTATATACATCTTGTTTTTAGTTGGATTCTGCCTTCTTTTACTGATCTCAATACATATTTTAAATATTTGGGTCTTGATTAAAATGAACTCTACTTTTGCATTGGCATACAGCCAAACAATGGTCAAGTCATGTTAAGAATTACAATTAATACCGTTGATAAGCTCCTTTCAATGTATTGCTCACATCTTGTTTTGGATGCTGTTTTAACATACTTTTACTGAATTGGTTACACATTATTTGTGATTTATTTAAATCTTACCCTACTTTTGCTTTGGCATACATTCACTGGTTTGTGTTACAAACTTTTCCATGTATATTGTTTTGATTTGTTGTTAATTGTATTCTACTACATGCAGATAAACTTCGATTGTTAACAAACGACCCTGGTGACCTATGATTTTCTTTTTATATTTTTATAAAGTAATAAATAATGAAACATTTGGGTAAGTTTGGAAAACATCTAGGTATGGGAAAGACTATAATAATTATAACAGTAACATGCATGGAATTGATTGTTCATATGTGAAATTCCGTTGTTGTTGTTTTTCATAAATTAATGCCCCGAAAAATCCATTTACGTTTTTTTTTTATGAATTTGCAGTAAAGTTAAATCAGTATTATACAAACAGAGAAATATATCAGTTTTTTCAACAGTTTTATCACTAATTTATGCGATTTGGGTGTGTTTGCCTTATTTTTAATTTATACTTATGCTAAAATAGGTATGTTGTTGAAGTGCGAATAAAAAAATAACAACACTGCAGGTGACCCATGTTTTTTATATTATTTTTCTATCCACAACAGATGGTTCTAGCTAATTACCAAAAATGATCAAATTCTAGGTACAAGAAAATTTGCATTGAAACTGCCGCATACGTCCTTAAGGCTTATCAATTAGTAGGTGTTATTGGCAGCCAATTATATGCTGTGTCTCAGGAATATTTCTGCTCAAGTGTTGAGCGTTCTTAACGTGTGATAGTGTATCGCATATTGTGTTTACATGTCTATGTCATGTGTAAATGTATGCACACCGTGTAATGGAGAGAAGGTCACATTACAACAACAACAATCAAGCACCATACCTAAAGTTGTGTAGTGAGCGACTGAGGAGCGAGCGTAACCCATAATGCTGATTAAATGATTATTTGTACGCCTATTTCAATGTTGTTTGATTCAAATCATTTGCTGTCTACATATACTAATAACACATATAATAGTTGCATAAAAGCCATTTTATTCAAACATGCATATGATGCAATTTAAGCAAAGATATATATAGTGTCAAAACACACAACAACAACAACAACAAAACACACACACCGAAACACCATGATTATCCAATTTTTATTTCAGAATCGTCACATAAGTTAATGACGGACTCGTCCAGACTATGTATTGAGATTCTGTAGTGCACACTCTAGGTCGTTGGTCATCCTGAGGTGCTCCACCTGGTCTATGAACGTTTAGATGTTGAACAACTGATAGCAGTCCGCCAACAGTTTGGTCATGCTCGGACCCTCGTTCATGAAGACAACCATCTTTGGAGGGGCAAACCACTTTTGCACGGACTCGTATTTGTACGAGCAGTACATCCCATTTTTCAATGACTATCACGTCATAGTTTATATGTTCCACACACAATCTGGCAAGATCAAATATAACGATTGGTTCCCCATTATAGATGTTCTAAATATTGAGACTTTTCCCGTTTTCGAACATAACTGCGTTGAGGTTAGCGACTAGGTACTGTGAGTGGGTTTTCTTCCCCTTTCCCCCTTCCGGATCAATCACGAAGAGGATCTGACGATCGGGTTTGCTCTTCCAGCATATTGATCACATGGGTTTGCCACATAGGAAGAACCATCTTCTCCATCACTTCGCAACATTCGCGTTTCGCTTGTTCAACCACCATCTCGGACGTTACTTCGTGTATTTTTCTCTTGTGCATTACATATCGGACTCCATGTTCCTCGAGGAGCTCGGATGTGCACATCTTATCGACAATATCGATGGCCGCCTTCTCAAGGTTGCACTTTTTGAAGCCCTGATTCGTCTTGGTTTTTGTGTGTGTTTTTTTATGTTATAGCTATAACATTGTTAAAAAGATTCTTGCATGCAGCCATACTCTACTGTGTTACCGTGTTTCTCACAGTATCTCTTGATCCTCAGCCGATCCCCGCGCCACTTCCCAGTGTGCGCGAGTGTTAATGGTTTTCATGTACGACAGCTGCTGCTGAACCATGAGTTGGATGTAGGTGCGGCGTACCATTTTCTCCCACTTCTCTGCCTATTACAATAAATCCAGGCTGTCCGTGTCTGACCAGCGTATTGTATTCCTCCTCAGTGTAATTATTCAGCGTAAAACAATAGTTTTTAGCGAGAGGTTCACGTACACTTTGGCAGGCATCGTTGTTGCTAGTTCACCGTTCAAGCACATAATGATGTTGAACTGTCTGTCTGTCAGTCTGTNAACAAATATTGTTTGCAATCTGTTTATAAATCATAAAATAATGACACTCAAAAAAAACAAAACACATTGTTTGAATTTTCAACCATTTTATCTTTTCAAATTTGATAACCCCCATTGAGATATATAGTGGGTGTGGGGTGGGGACACATGGCACACTAAGTCCATTGATGAATTTAATCCATTTATTCACGACGTAGACCAATACACTACAGATACTTTATAACGTGATTGACGGGATCCAATCAACGCGACCGCGTTATAAACGGATCCGCGTTATAAGTTCTGAGCGCATTTATTGGTACAGGTATGGTAATGGTCCCTGTTTATTGCCATGCTGTGTTGTCATTCTCCAATACATGCATATAAACCGAATCGTATCGATAACTGTATACATACCGCTTTTATAGTGTGCATATATATATCCGATAATCCGAAATAATTACCACAAATGATCCTGACATGTTATGACGATAAATGTGTTTAAATAAATCCGTTAACACGAGCATATCCCCGGCGAAATGTTGTTCATGATTTCATGAACACTTCAAGCCAATCAAGAACTGTTCATGAACGGTTCTGAAAAAGTTCCTGAGCTTGGTTCATGAACTTTTGGACATAAACTGTTCTTAAGACACGTTCATTAACTGTTTATGAACTATTGTTGAACATTTCAAAGTTCATGAACAGTTCTTCATCTAACCATAAATACTTAGTGATGAACATTTCATGCACAAGTATTTCTAATGACTTTTCTGAGACAGACTTTAAGGATCCATCATGAATAATTCATGAATTCCTTTGTGCTAGATGTTTCATNTGGCAAGATGATATAATTATTATCTCTTCATTATGGTTGCTATGGCAAGATGATAAATACCCATGAATATTTGTAATGTGAAACCGCAACAAATATTGGTTGGTTGTCATGGTAACGAGTAATACATTGACGTTTTTATATATATATTTTTGTTCAAAGTAATCAAAGAAAATAAAAGTATAGTATAGGATACTACACTTCAGTTGACCATATTAAGTATTGCTACTTGTGAGCTTGTGAACATTTTTTGGTTTGAATATATTAGAGATAAGAAGTAAAAAAGTAAATTCCATTGATCAGTTAGTCATTACTTTTAGACAGAATTAACAGTTTCAGTAAAGCATTTGAGACTGTAAATTGCCAGATGTTGAGTTTATAGAAGTTCTGAGAAAAATACTGTTTTGAAGACATCAAGCTGTTCTTTGTTTATTTTATTTTTTTGGTTTCTTTAATATTTAATATACATACAGTCCATGAGTACACAATTTCAAAACATAGTAACATATATAAAGGCATGAAATGTGATCAGTTTCAAATTTCATAAGTTGTTGAATAAAGTATTCATACATGAAATAGTCTTTCTCGCGGTCAATTCTACCAACACTATCAACAGAAAAGGGCAGGGAATTAAGCTTGAGTTGACATCTGCAGTGTGTGGGCCTGTGTGGGGGTAGATCCTCTTCTCCAGCGCTCCCATCTGCACATTCACCTGGTAAACGTTTCCCATTTGATCCTTCTCCGTCAGCTGTGGAATTCCAGGTAGATCCTTCACCATCTTAATATTCTACTTCTTGGCCACCCGTCGCAGGTATTTGTCGGCCATCTTGTTGACCAACGCGTTGTCCCTTTTGACGCGCAGAAAGCGCTGAACCTTTTCGGCGGCGTCCTTGTGTAGTCTTCCCACGCTGCAGCTCCATCTCAATCAGTTCGCGAGGTTTGGGGATCGTTCTATTGGCCACAGTAAAATAGTTTAACGTTTAAATAAAAAGCCTCTGATATGCCTAAACAGTTTTGTGTGTCCAACTTGATTTAAGTGCACCGTATCTGTATCGTAATCTGCTGGAAAACAAATCTTATTCAGTTGTATAACACGCGCGTTTTTGTGGAGACAGTCATTGTTTTTTTTTCGCTGTGCATTGAAACATTTCTTTGTCATTGCGCGGTCCTTTGGAAAGTAGCCCCGCTCAGAAAATGTGCAGAAATGCATGTGTGTGGTGCCAGCTTCGTTGAGATGAGTCTGTAGCCTTAGTAAGGACGACACAATGTCCGCAGTCCACGAACAAGTGCTGATGTCGTTTCCACCTTTGCAGGGGCGCCTGGTCAATGAATGTGTAAACGTCAGGCTGAAACATTTGTTTAGTTCAATGAACATTTATGTTGAAAACTATTACTTTAAAAGTCTGTGAAAATGACTTAAAAACTTTTGCATTATTGATGACAGCATCTTGATACTTTGCTGCACATTTTGAGTGGTGAAAGGTTAAGGTCATCGTTCAAGGTCAAAGGTTTAAAATAAAATAAAATCGAAAGTGGCGCACTAGGGGGCATTGTGTTTTTGACAAACACATCTCTTGTTTTTTCTTAAAGTAAGAAAAACATCATTACTTTATAATTACTGCTATTCAATGCCAACTTCATAATAACAGGGTGTCTGTCATAGCCTAAACTATTGATTTGAATGGTCTTAAGTTCATGTTAATATCTCTAATTTATAACATTAATGTTGGTAATTTGACACTGGTTATCTATCTTGCCAGCTGCCGTTGCAGTTAGCTGATTTCAGCCCTCAGACAGCCTTTGTCTTCTGCTGCACCCCTCCTGGACTGCTGTTAAACATGATTTAATCAATTAATTAACATGTATTGCTTTTAATGCTACTCATATATATATATGGGGAGCCTATAGTTGCCAGTTTGTACTTCCGTATTTCCTTCCTTCCGTCACACTTTTGTTAAGTTTCTCATAGCGCCTTCAATATTTTACCGATCTCTTCCATATTTGGCATGTAGGTACCTTGCATGGACCTCTACCTTTTGATGAGGTTTGAGGTCACTGGGGTCAAGGTCAACGTCACAGAGGCTAATAATAGATTTTCTCAAGGTCACATGTTTTTTTGTTATTTTTTTTTCACACAATTAACCCACATATTGACAAAGCATCATTGGGGAGCATCTATCAGTTTTACTGATATCCTTGTTTAATAACGGATGCTTATATGCTGATTCAGTCAATGTTTGGATGGGATTATTTAGTATTTAATTAATGAAAAATATTTACTTAATTAAACAGCATGGTATTATTCATTTATTGATATAAATGTTGTGAACCTTTTCTTTCTTTAATGCTAAATTTATGTCAGCAAGGCTCATTTCACAGTCATCAACTCTCTGGAGTGTTAGAAATTCGTGACTCATTTCTTTACAATTTTACAAGTTTGCAACTCATTTTTATGCTCCCCATATATATATAGTTACCAGTTTGTCGTTCCTACTTTCTTCCGTCACACTTTTTTATTAGTTTCTCATAACGCCTTCAATATTTTACCTAACATATTTGGCATGTAGGTACCTTGCATGGACCTCTACCTTTTAATGAGGTTTGAGGTCACTGGGGTCAAGGTCAAGGCTAATAATAGATTTTCTCAAGGTCACACTTTTTTCCACACAATTAACCCATATATCGACAAAGCATCATCAGGGAGCATCCATCAGTTTTACTGATATCTTTGTTTCACAAAGTGAGGGTCCAAATGCCACTTTAAAAAGGCAGGAAATAAAGCCCCAATACATTACATAAACAAACATATGTCCACAAAATGTCCATCAAAGCTGAACAGATTTCCAAAACATGGCATAACATTCTGATGCTTGTATACTGTCTGTCAGAAAATGGCAACAGGGAAACAAAAGCCTGTGTGTCCCAAAAACAGGAGTTGTAAAACATGTGTGCCCAACTTTTTGTCAATAGAGCCTTTCTTTAGTGTATGGCACATATCACCTTCTTCTCCTAGTTCAGTAAATCCCACTAACTCAACTACATCTCCATTCTTATTGATTTGAATGTAAGTTTGCATGGCCATTTGTGGCGTGTTCTGAGAAGATTGGGCAAAATGCTTGTGGGTAAAGTGTCATCCCAGATTAGCCTTTGCAGTGAGCACAGGCTAATCCGGGAGGACACTTTTCGCCTAAACTGGATTTTCGCTAAGAAGAGACATCATTCAAACGAAAAACTCCTAAAAACCAGAAATTGTCGTCCCTGATAAGCCTGTGCAGACTGCACAGGCTAATCTGGGATGACAATTTACGCACAAACATTTTGCCCAATTTTCTCAGAACACGACACATTTCATAACAAGAAAAATCTTTAAAAAAGATATACGGCATTTATCCTGACTTGGAAAAAAGTAAGAAAATGTATGTGCTTTTTGATTCTGTAGTAGAAACATTGATGCACACTCGTTGAAAACAAACCCTTTTCTTTTTAAAGTAAAAATGGGTAATCATTATGATAAATTGCCAGGACAGAGTTCTGGGCCTTTGTNTGCCATTGTGAATATGAACCAATACATTGTGCGTTTGACATAAGCGGAATTTTCAGACAAAAGTGGAATGAGGGGGGCCTATGTGCTCTATGAACACATTTCTTGTTAATTTCGGTCTATCCTATTCTTCTTACAAAGTTGGTATCTTCTGTCAGGTTGAGTCTTCAACAATTGGTGTATGTTAAATCAGGTGAGCGCTTCAGGACCATCATGGGCCTCTTGTTTAATAACTGATGCTTATATTCTGATTCAGTCAATGTTTGGATGGGATTATTTAGTATTTAATTAATGAAATATATTTACTGAAATAAACAGCATGGTATTATTCATTTATTGATATAAATGTTGTGTACCTTTTCTTTCTTCAATGCTAAAATTATGTCAGCAAGGCTCATTTCACAGTCATCAACTCTCTGGAATGTTAGAAATTTGTGACTCATTTCTTTACAATTTTACAAGTTTGCAACTCATTTTTATGCTCCCCATATATATATAGTTGCCAGTTTGTCCTTCCTACTTTCTTCCGTCACACTTTTTTAAAAGTTTCTCATAACTCCTTCAATATTTTACCGATCTCTTACATATTTGGCATGTAGGTACCTTACATGGACCTCTACCTTTTAATGAGGTTTGAGGTCACTGGGGTCAAGGTCAAGGCTAATTATAGATTTTCTCAAGGCCACACTTTTTTCCACACAATTAACCCATATATCGACGAAGCATCATCAGGGAGCATCCATCAGTTTTACTGATATCTTTGTTTCAAAAAGTGAGGGTCCAAATGCCACTTTAAAACGGCAGGAAATAAAGCCCCAATACATAACATGAAAATCATATGTCCACAAAATGTCAATGATAGCTGAACAGATTTCCAAAAACATGGCATAAAGTTCTGATGCTTGTATACTGTCTGTCAGAAAATGACAAAAAGGAAACAAAAGCATGTGTGTCCCAAAAACAGGAGTTGTAAAACATGTGTGCCCAACTTTTTGTCAATAGAGCTTTTCTTTAGTGTATGGCACATATCACCTTCTTCTCCTAGTTCAGTAAATCCCACTAACTCAACTACATCTCCATGTGCAGTCCGCACAGGCTAATCCGGGACGACACTTTTCGCCTAAACTGGATTTTCGCTAAGAAGAGACATCATTCAAACGAAAAAGTAAAAAAAGCGGAAATTGTAGTCCCTGATTAGCCGGTGGGGACTGTACAGGCTAATCTGGGATGACAATTTACGCACAAACATTTTGCCCAGTTTTCTCAGAACACGACACATTTCATAAAAAGTAATTCCCCCAACTTATCCTTCAGATAAGCCTCATCTCTGTGCCTCATGGAGCATCCATTCAAACATGGAATGATCGAAGCCAAGCTAGTGCTTTAGTCTGTTCTTCTACATGATAAGTGTTGATGGTGAAGGAAGGATTAACATTTTTGAGTTTATTAGTTTTTGGCTACTATGAGGGCTCCTATTGTAGAGTTGCAAACACGTTCCTATAAAGGATTTTGACCATCTTCGACCCCTAGGGTCTCGTGAAATGTTTTTTGATTGCTCAATGAATAAGTTTACTAACTCTGCATTTGTCATTTTATTATTTGATATCACGAACGGTACAAGCTGCTTAAGGCTGTTGCCAGAGGTTTGAAAATTATAACTTGATGTGGTGCAAAAACTGAACAGTTATATCTACAACATCAATTAAAAGTGTAAATGAATATTATAAAAAATGATTGAAAATATAGCGGTGCACAAGTTCACATTCTCGTGGTCCTTTAATAAACTTTTGCGATATTGAAGATAGCAACATCATATTTTGCATGCATATTATATCTCATGGAGCCGCACATTTTGAGTGGTGAAAGGTCAAGGTCAAGNAGTACCATGAAATTAACGTAACTTGTTTATATTGATTTTATAGTATAAACTTTAAAAACAGGCTGTCGATTACCAATATCCCGCTCCTTATTTGGGCATAAGCTATTTATAGCAACCAATCAGTAAATAGCAGTGAATGAGCTTTTTTGCCATCGGTCTATGTTGAGTGAACAATTCTATTGAGCTATATTTCCATTGGTCCAAATAGAGTGAACTGTAGATGCACGGGCAGCGTCTTGGTTTATGATTATGCTAATTTAAATCTTTATCCCTTTCCCGGTAATATTTTGCGGGTAAGGGGATTATGTCATGTGATTGAGCTGTTTTCGGCTTAAGGACGTACGCGGCAGTTTAGTTTCACGCAAATTTGTTTTTACTGTAAATATACTTTGTATTTCAAAGGCAAATGTGTAAACAATATGTGTCATATAAACTGTACAATAAGAA
>VMBQ01003603.1:83510-131120 GCA_007657795.1 Dreissena rostriformis | reverse complement strand
AACGCGGTAAGCTCCCGTATACGCATGCCCCCCTGTTATGGGAATATAAATAAGTGTTATCTTACATTCTTAAACATTATTTCAGACGGATCATCTTTCAGACGAGCAAGTAAAAGGTAATGATTTAGATCTTTTTCTTATCGCCACCATAACTTTTGCTTAGATGTTATTTTATACGTACAGCAACTTTTTTCAGAGTTCAAGGAGGCGCTTAACATGTTTGACAAAGACGGTGATGGCTGCATCACCAATATAATACTTAATTGATTACGGTTACACGCAACTATGAAAAAAAAGTTTAACCGGTTTCATGGAATGTAATTTAAAACGTCCAACGACCATTTGCAGAGTTCAAGGAGGCGTTCAACATGTTTGACAAAGACGGCGATGGCTGTATCACCACCGTCGAGCTCGGTGCGGTCATGAAACAGCTCGGGCAGCACCCGACTAACGAGGAGCTGAGGGACATGATCAACGAGATGGACTCAGATGGTATGAGCCTCATACTGAAACAACTGGGCAACTGTATATGCCGAATTATGGAATCGTATTGAAATGACAATACCGTCTGAGTCAATTACTTGTGCTGATTTTATTCAGTAATTCGAAAAGGTTTGCAACGTAATGTGAAGAATAACGAAACTTTCTGTAGTCATGCATGCATATATAATATAATATAATACGAAACCTCGTTCTGGAAAAAAATGGGCTTAATGCATGTGCGTTAAGAGTCGTCCCAGATTACATGTGCAGTCCCCACAGACAAATCAGGGACNCTACCATCAGGCGACATATCCAACTCGCGGAGTTCTAGTTTCTGATATAGTCATCAGGCGACACATCCAACTCGCGGAGTTCTTGTTTCTGATATAGTCATCAGGCGACAAATCCAACTCGCGGAGTTCTAGTTTCTGATATAGTTCTCTAAAATCAATTATATTCGTCGGCATGCAATTTCGTAGTTTTTCAAACAATGACTTTTAAGGGACACGTGAATTCGTGAATTTCTGACATTTGATAGAATTGAAGAATTTTCAGATGGGATTGTGTTTAATTGATAGATCGGTCAACACAAGGAATCAACCAAAATGAATGTCCCACGAAAGATAATAATGTTAGTGTCACACGTATAGGGTCACTGTTGGTCAGTTTTTATGCTTGCTGAATTGCTTTTGGTCCGATGAACTTTAAGATTTATTTAACGATTCTTAATCGGTAGGTAATAACTAGAAATTGTGGCTCCATACAGGTCCATAGTTGTCATACCTCTGTAATGATTAATTATAAAACGTGTGCGTTTTATATCGCATAACTACCGATCAAGAATTGGACGGTATGGACAACCCTTCATTGCTTATTAAGCTATACTAATACTGTTGCATTAATTTATTTATGTCCCCATACTTTCCAAGAACGGAACAGCCACTCATTCGGTAATTTGACTCACATTATTGCCATAAATCCTGTCAAAGTGTGATCGATTGTCATAATCATGTATACATTGCCTTTTTCCGGTTTCAATACACTTGATTTAGGCGTTTGCATAATACATCCCAATGCTTGTGATTGAGCAAATAACAAAGGGCAAACATAATTATCATGTGAGGAAAATACATGCCGAATTTTTATATTAGGCTTGCTCTGTGAAAAGGGGGTTTAATGCATATGCGTAAAGTTTCAGCCAAGATTAGCCTGTGCAGTCCGGGGATTACACTTTCCGCTTTAAGTGGATTTTTTGTTTAAAGGAAGACTCTTCTTGACGAAAATCCAGTTTAAGCAGAAAGTGTCGTCCCTGATAAGCCTGTGCGTTCTGCACAGGCTTATCCGGGACGACACTTTACGCACATGCATTAAACCTTCTTTTCACAGAGAGCGGATCATATGTATGATCACTCGTACAAAACATTTAGAAAGGAAAATCGATATCACATACATATTCCACAAGTTCAAATGAAAAGTGTATTTTTAAATATAGATGTTGGGGGACATTTCTATAAATGGTGGGTAGATTTGTTGTTTGTTTTTTTGCGTAACAAGAAAGGCTAGTTTGCAAAAAAAAATCTTAGTACATTCAGGCTTTTTTTCCTTCTAAGAGAATGGCCGTGAAAGGCCATTTCACAATTTCGACACGGCCAGTTTACAAAACTTACACGACCACAATACTTGACAAAACGGCCTTTTATAACTCTGAAAATCGGACTTTTTGGGCTCAAAAGTGTCAAAACCGGCCATTTCACAATTCACATTTTTTTATATTTTACATTAGCGAGACAAGATATTGACAGTGATGAGGCTTTCCTATGGTTTGAGATAGTGTTTACCAGTCAGAATATTGGTGATCTTAATGTTAAACTAAGTGGTTATTTGTTGAAAGAACGTGTCTAGACAATGAAAATATGATTTTAATGGATTATTAAGGGACATGTTAATATGATGCAAGTATTAAACATGCTACTATACTTATTTTTAACAAACTGAATTTCACAATTTTGATAAGTTCGCGACTGTTTTTTTCACAATTTTCAGAAGTTTCCGACTAATTTTTCACAAATTTGAAAAGTTCGCGACTCATTTATTCACTAAGTGAGGGGGCCAGGACCGCTTCACGAAGTCAGGAAAAAAAGCCCCGACATTAATTGTTGGGGGGACCATTTTACGTTCACAAGATAATTAAAACTTCTTCTTTCAATACAGCAATGTAAGACGTTGCATGTGATTAACAAGTTTATCACAGTAAACATGTTTTAAAATAAAATATAAACAAATTACAAATTGAAATCGCTTTCAATAATTTAATAGTAGAAGTAATGTCTTGTTATAACAATTGTAATACATTACAACTCCGAAAAAAATTAACAGGTGTTTCTGTTTCTTAACCACAAAAAGTACATTTTGAAGGTCGCCGTGGCATAGTAGATTTGGTGTCCGCCTAGCGACCGGAAGGTCACGGGTTCGATCCCCACTGCGGGAGTGTTCTTTCGATCTTCCCCAAAGACATCAAGTGCAGGTTCTAAGTCCCAGGAAATGGACTTGAGAGCGTTTCAATAAGCCTTATGCTTTCTTTGCAATCGAGCTAAAATAAATAGGTTCACACTAAAAATTACATTTGTACTAGTCGCATGTCTTCATTTTATTTAACAAAATGCGATTTAATTATATTTAATTGTATTTATTATTATTTAAGGTAATGGCACTATTGAGTTTCCGGAATTCATTCATTCCGGCAGCATTCAATCACTTCGACAAAGACGACAATGTAACTATTCAAGGTATTTATGAGTAACCGTAATTATTTATAAATTTTCGGAAACTATACATTTTCGGGCAAACCCATTCTTAGCAAAAACAATTTTTTTTTCGTGACTAACTTTTTGGACATACGAGTTTATATCCAGTATTTGTGACTCTGAATTTTCAAACAGTTTATTTTACAGAACTTTTATATCAGAATAATGCACTGTTGCACTTGTCTGGTGACACGATAAAAAAAAGTGTCCGAAAACGTCTGTTCGAAGACACAATTTTCCGTCGAAGTACTCCTACACTCGACGTACAAAATTCAAACTTACCTGCTTTGTTCCTCGTGATATGACCTCGTCATGTGCATTATTATTACGCTAAACATGTCTTAATTATACGTATTTTTAACTTACATTTTATGCAACATGATAATTGCAACTAGCTACATATAACGATATATTACGACAAGCGACGACTGAGGTACAAACAATTGTATAAGTCACCACTGTACCAATGTACCAAGCTCTAGTTTTGTTCGGTTCTTCGATGCTACACATCTTGGCAAGTCATGACATTTTTTAAAAACGTTTAAATTGTTTAATGTAATTTTAAAACGTGTATTTTTTTTCCAATATAACGTACTTAAAAGCCTGTTAAATGCTCAAATGTGGTTCGATACCATTTATTGAGCACCGTTTTTCTTAAAATAAATTACCAGATTGGTTCGGATTTCTATCCTGCTGCTAAAACTAGAGCCATGTACCTTTTGTTATCCTAGACCTTTCACTCCTTATGTTTGCTGTTATCATCTCTTATGCATTAATGCAATATTTACAACATTATAACTGAAGAAGTGTTATGACGAGTCGATTAATTATGAAGTTAATCAAAAACTGTAACCTACAATTGTACATGTGTTCACCTGTACTTAGTACCATTTGTTTACCGCACAGTATTGACCGTGTTGCTGTATCAAATGCACCGCATTCTATGCAGTCCGCACATGCTAATTGGGGACGACACTTTCCTCCTAGACTTGACTTTTTCTAAGAACAGACTTCCTCTAAACGAAAAATTGCATAAAAGTGATAAGTGTCGTCTCTGATTAGCCTGTGCGAACTAAACAGGCTAATCTGGGAAGATACTTGCCGCAAATGCATTAAGCCCCGTTTTCGAGAGCGCGTCTCATATTAAATAAAATGGTCGTTGCGTGCCCTTACACATTGTGGTTAGCAGGTCGCCATAGCGTAATAGATATGGTCTCCTTCTAGCGACCGGGAGGTCATGACTTCGATTCCCTTTGTGTGAGCGATCTTTCATCTCGCCCAAAGACACCAAGTACTGGTTCTATCCAGGAAATGGACTCGAGAGCGTTGCAATAAGCCATAGGCTTTTGATGCAATAGAGCTTTAATGAATTTTTTAAACTAACTCAAGGTATTTATGAGTTACCGGGTAGTTTCAATCAGGAGAAAAATGAGACTGTCTGCACCCTGCTCGTGTGTATGTGTGTCCGTATGTACGTCTGTCCGTAGACACAAATATAACCGACAAAGTATTCCTACACTTTTTAACTTAAAACATTCCCACCTTCATGCTTTGATCCTCGTGATATTTTGTTAATGTGCATTTTTAGTATTCTACGTTAAAACAGTTATACCTTTTTAACTTAGAATTTGTGTAATGCGGACTGCACAGGCTAATCTGCGACATCTCTTTACGAACATGCATTCAGCCCGTTTTCCTAGAGCGCGACTCATATTAAATAAAATAATTCTGCACGTGCTTTATCACCTTGTGGTTTCAGCGTCTGAGCTGAAGGAGGCGATAGAACAACTAGGCGAGAGACTGACGGACGATCAGATCCACGAGATGATGTGGGAGTGCGATATTGATGGGGACGGGGTCGTCAGCTTTTTCAGGTGAGTGGACCGTTATGTGAGCCTCGTTCTGGAAATACTAGGCTACATGTAAAATGCTTTAAACCTTGGCTTGGTATGAGCGTCATTCTGGAAATTCTTGGGTTGGTATGAGCTACTGGGCTAAATGCATGTGCGTAAAGTGTCGTCCCACATTAACCTGTGCGGAATGCGGTATTTCTTGTTTACAGGAAATCTCTTCTTAGCGAACATCCAGTTTAGGTTGAAAGTATCGGTAAAGATTAGCCTGAGCGGACTGCGTAGGCTTACCTAATATGACGCTTTGCGCACATGCATTAAGCCCAGTTTTCCCAGAACGCGGCTCATATGTTTGTCAGGTAGGTGTTTCATCCTTCGTGTAATCTTCCGGGGTAAGAGTCAAGTATTAAATATAGGGATGCCATCGTTGTAAGTTACCTTTCTCGTCAGCTTCCGCCATAGGCGACCCATTGTTGCTGGGTTTGGGGATAGATGTGTCCTCGCTGTCTGATTGCCGTTAGTTGATCCATCGTTGTAAGCCTTTTAGATTTTCAGCCGTGGTAAAGTTAACCTATTGCATGCAATTATAATAAAAAATATGACTAATGTACACATGTATGCATATTTTTGAATGTTTAAATTGTTACCATAGCAAAATGGAAATACATTTTTTGCACAAACCGTATACATGTGGTGCAATACAAATATGGAAAACGCATATTGCAATACAGTCACAATATTAAAGTGTTATTAATTGTAGCCGTATATTTCTAGATTGTAACTGAACTTACAGGGTAGATAAAGTTTAAATACAATATGCATGTTTTCCAATATACAAACAATATAATATTGTCAATTTTTATTTCCCAATATCCTTTGTAAAATTGTATGAAGTGTACATAATAGGTGTATTTTCTTTTCATTTCAGAGTTCGTAAAAATGATGTCGACCGTTTAAAGATCTATGAACTGAACATGGTTCGCCATAAACTTCGTCATACAATGTTAACAACAATTAGAAATATATACATGTAAAACAAAAATGGCGACTATATAAAGTAGTCATCCACTAACGATGAACTTATGCTACTTAGGCAAATGACAGTAGGACCTTTGATGTAACAGCAACAGCAACATTAAACACAAACTTATATAAAGGAAAGACTTGATAATCGGCCCATAAATGCTGATGTGATTGTTCTACTTATTTGAAATCTAACATCAATCAACTAATATGTTAGTTACGATACTAGAATTGTGTTCAGCGAATTTTGTGGAAGACAATAGAAATGAAAGCACTAAAAACTCTTTGTTTATAAGAATGTTCAATAATAGTTTATTAAAAACTTATATTGAATATTCATGTTATGCATTTTTTCAAAACTAGTTATGCGTTTTTGTATTTATTGCATATGTTACTATATTTAGTAACACAATTGGTACTTGGTACTGATCATAATAACATACCGGATGAAAATACATAATAAATTTATTTTCCCAATGAGCGTTTGTGAATGGTGCTTAGATGTATACATGTCTATTAATATAAACGAATATATCATCAATATTTAATAATACATTTAACAAAGCCATATCTATATTGTTCTTTAAAGCAACAAAAACAAGTACCATGGTCGTCTAGGCAACAATATAAAACCTCAAACACAAGTATCTTGTTTGTCTAAGCAACCGTTTAAAATATCAAACAAAAGTATCGTATTACATGTATGACCATTCGTTACTTTGTTTCTCAAATTACCAAAACTACCTGTTGTTTGAGCGTACAAAAATAAATAATTTCAATAAGATTTGTTATATAATAACATGATCAGATCCGATGGGGCAGGAGGAGACCTTGGTGCGACATTTTTGTCCATGTATTGACGATGCCTCTATGTTTTAATAAGGTCTGAATATTCTAGACGCATTTTAATAACACTGATTATGACTTTACAAATAACCAACACGATGTTGAATTAATAATTGTACCTCAAGATTCCAGAGCACTCCCCAACATTGTCTTTCCGGATATCTGACGTACTGGATGATATTGAAGCCGGAAAAAGAATTGTAATGGGGCGGAGAGAAACATATTTAAGGAGAGAGCGCATGTGGACGATATTATGCCAACTGCTGGGTGAAACAATTGACTGTTTTCATTTCGGAAGTCAATCAGGAGGCACAACCATTCCCGGTCTTAATTATGATACTGATTTGCTAATTAATGACAATACAAAGAACATCATTACAGACTGGAGAGACTGGGAGGCTGGGATGGAGAACCTTCTGATGATTCGTGACAACATCACTCCATCTCAACAGTACTTACTACATGTCATCAGGCAAGACACTCCGGAGCCGGAGACCAGTCTGCGCAATGACCTAAATGTAAGATAAGATTCTGGGCAAGTACTGTTCAGCTCAGAACGATGGAAACATGGAGCAGAGTACATGTTAGCAGATCTAGGGGAGATAACCAATAACGGACCTTCTATTAGTTGTATTCCCAAATGGGCTATGGTTTCGGCATTTCACGTCTGCAAAACTCTTCCTGAAGTTCAACAATTGATAGACAGATGTAAATTTAGACACTGGCCGCCTACCCAATAACTGAAGGCTACACGGGTAGCTCCATCTTTCCTGGTACCTGCCGGTCATCCGGACAGTAATTACAAGCGTGAAGAATGACGACTTTCTCCGCATCTTATAGAACGAATGATGATGTTAAGTTTTATTATGTCACAAATAAAATGTTACATTGATCTAAAATTAATTAAAAACTCCGTATTTCATAAAATGGTTGGGGATTTTACAACAAGTTTTCATCATAAAACTTTAATGTTTTACACCATAAAGAGAACACATCCATCTCTATGGAAGAAACATAACCTCGTATTTCTACGTATACTGTGTTTACAAGTATTACGGAAATTGCTGCGATTGGAAAGCTTTCCTCATTACATCATCGAAGAAATGAACTTGTGCGATGATAAACTGTCTAAAGTGCAACAGCCAAGCCTTTAACAGTACGTGGAGTACTTGATATAGATAAATTATGGTATCGGTTACAAACGTGCGGTATACGGCAAATCGTACAAGCTGGGGAAAGAGAACTTGTGTCTGTATGCTTACGTTACATTATTAGTTTATTCCTAAAGTTCGAGTGCTTGAAAACACTTCTAGCGCACTTAAGAGAATTAACATATGATATACACACTTCGAAAACAAACTTTAAGCAAGATATAAACAATAAATTACGCACTGTTTTTTAATACTCCACGAATGCCAAATTGAAAANACCAACCCTGGGGCACACCTAGGTCAAACATTCGGTGTGGGGATACGCGTCGGCCTCTGCCGCGCCATTTCTAGTTATACATTGTCTTCACATCAAACATAGAATATACTAATTGGAAACATTTTCCATTACTTGAAACAATTTTCCTTAACCATGTCATTTTCATTGTTTTTTCAAAAGCATATATATCAGTCATGGCAACTCCTCCATCATCATCAGATTTAATAGAAATAGTTTGTTTTATTTGTGCTTGTCCATCCCATACAAAATTTGAAAACATGTTATTTATTTGTTTTAAAACTTTTTCTCCTGGACTAGGAAAGGCTATAAACATGTGTGTAAAAAGTGGAAGTAGTAGTGATTAAACAACAGTTATCTTTCATAGGGGTCTTAAAGTTTTTCTTTTCCAAAAAAAATATAATATTGTGCAGCTTTTCAAGTTTACTTGGGAAGTTAATTTCTCTCATTTTCTTATAATCAATATAAAATAAAAAAGGAGAAGTTGCACTGCGACATTACTCTGAAAAACAGTGGATGGACAGCGCTGAGTTGGATGCTCGTCATTTCCTTCACTATCTACAGTATCTCACGGCTGTAGGACTCGGTGAACGCGACAAACAGCTACATGCGTTTGGGTTACTCGAGTCTTATATATTCGATCCAAAAAATAAGATCAACATATATCACCCTGGGACAGGGCTCAATTTACTCGGTCACTGCTATGAAATGGAAGGAGACTATGACGGGGCGTTAGATTACTACGAGGAGTCTTTGAGTTTGACGGACACGAACACTGCTGCACTGTCTTATACGTAGTTTAGAATAACACGAAACTAAAGTAATTTGTAATGTGCAAGTTAAACAAAAGAAGTATTTAGTTAAGAAACTCGCTGTGTTATTAGTTCATTCTCTAATTAAACATGTTAATTGTATCTAATATAAAGCAGCACATTTACCAAGCACATACTTAGTGCATAGTTATTATAAAATATAAACATCTTACACGTTTTTCTCTTTTGTTTGCATTATAACTGGACTGTTGAATGACAGAGGAAGATAACAAAACTATAATATTTGAAATATTTACCTAATTATAAAAGCAATACAAAAAGAGCTGAATACAAACGTTGTCCTTAACCGGGACCCGGGACCTTTAGGAGCAAAAGCTAACGAGCTACCACACACCACTGAGACTTTCGAAAAGAACACATAATGCTACCAATCCAAATTATTGTCATTTTGCCAAACAGTGTACAAGTCCCTTTAAACAAGTCGGACTAAAGCGCTCGTGGTTTACTTCCTACGCACCAGATCTAAATCGTTGACCGATGAACAAACATACATCGAATAATATTTCTTTACTATCAACAGTGATTATGAAATGTGATAGCCTATCAGTCGATTAACCGATGCTGATGGTATTTCGAGTGTAAACATTGTTTATTAATTTCAATGAAAAAGGGTCTATAATTTCAGTATTTACACAATGTGATAAATTGACTCCGGTTGAGCTCCTATCTTCAAAGATTGCCAACGTTAAATTAATTTGATACGTTTATGCAAACGCAACATATACAATAAATTTGATGCATGCAATATTATCAATATCTGTGTTAAAGCGATACTACATATTTTGCCAAGGAGTAAATTATTTGTTAAATTCTACCCTTATCTCAGTATTTGATGAATAACAGTCAGTATAAATGTTGAGGTGATATAACTAATATAGCTTATCGGTGAGTTATTTGTTAACTTCTATAATTACCTTCTTTTCGTGAGTCTTCTATTTCGCAAATTACAATTCTGTTATTTTGTATTTTGTATACGGAAATAAAGCAATTCGATGTTGAAGAGATACAAAATCTTGTTGTATGTGTACGTTATACATTTCTTTCAATGAATAAATGGGATATTTTCACAGTTATTGGCTGTGAGGACATTATAGGATTAAACTGACTATATTATATGTGTAAAAATATTCATATTTAAATATACTTAAGTATTGAAAACAAATGTCTTATTATAGTCCAGAAACATTATCAGGAGATAAACTCTCGTGACCATTATTTCTGGAAAATGTACGTAAAGTTTTGTCTCATACATGCCTGTGCAGTAAGCACAGCCTTATTAGTGTCGACAGTTTCCGCCTTAATCATTAAATAATAAAATGGGTCAGCGTGGCGTGTACGCACATAGTATTGTTTTTGTTGTTTTTGTTCAAAGGTGTAAAGATTATGATAACACCAAATGCCTATTCAAGACATACATAGTCGGAAAATTAGGTTCGCGCTAATCCCTTTTCCCCCTTGTGTAGTGGTTAAGCAACACCAACCTGAGCTCTTCCACAACTTCATTGACTTTAAGAAAGCTTTCGACCGCGTGTGGCATGATGGCATATTAAATGCTATGAGAGGATTCAACATTGACGAAGGGCTGAAGAAAGTCATTCAAGAACTTTACGGAAACGCCAGCAGCGCAGTACTTCTCAACGGACAGCAGGGGGACTTTTTCAGGACATCAGTGGGCGTCCGTCTGGGATATCTGCTCTCTCCCGTCCTGTTCAACATTTTCATTGCGAAGATAATGCAATAGACTATCCAGGGCGACCACACCTCTATATCCATCGGTGGAAGACCTATCTCAAACTTGAGATTCGCTGATGACATTGACCTCATGGATGGCACCAGCAGTGAACTTCAAGATCTCACCAACAAACTCTATGAACGAGCAGGAGCATACAAGATGGAGGTCAGCAATGGGAAGTCCAAGATCATTGTGAACAGCACGACTTACACCAGTGCAGACATATTCATGAACGGCGAGAAGCTAGAAGAAGTTACCAGCGTCAAGTTCTTGGGCGCAACCAAGTCCAAGGATGGTCACAGTACCGCTGAGGTCCAAATAAGAATTGTCAAGGCGACCGAAGCGATGGCCGGACTGAGCAGGTTGTGGACAAGTAGTTCAATCAGCTTCCCCACCTAGAACAGGCTCTATAAGTCCCTAGTAGTCTCCATCCTACTTTACGGCTGTGAGACCTGGACGCTTCACGTGGATACAGAACGCAGGATACAGGCATTTGAATATAAATGTCTCCAAAAACTGCTCCGCATCTCATACACGTAGCGCAAGACCAACGAGTACGTCCGGAACATGACTTCAACACTTATTGGTCCACAACAGCCCCCACCTGGCGATTGTCCAACAGAGAAAGCTGGCTGGGTTTGGACACGTTACCAGGCACGACCCTATGTACAAGACTGTTCTCCAGGGCACTCTAGACGGAGGTAGACGTCGAGGCAGTCAGAGAAAAATGGATGGACAATGTTATCCTTTCCTATGGATGAATTACTCTCAGCAGCACACAACAGACCTGACTGGAGTGGGATTTATGTATCGCCATCCCTCATTTCACCCCAACGGCCAAACCGGTCAAGGGACTAGAATTCGACAATACAATACATACAACCCACTATGTACCATTATACGAGTTAAATTATCAAAATCAACTAGGTATATAACATGTTTGCGATGTTGTAAAGTGTATTCATGGTGTCCGACTAGACGTTTAAGGTGTCGGTGGCTTGATGCCCGCTTTGGAAGCATTTTCCCAGTGTATTGAAGTGTAGTGGGTATGGTGCCCGCCAAGCGACTAAAAGAAAAAAGAGGTTCGATTCACCCTGCGGGTGTTCTAAACTAAACATGTAGTACTGTGCAAAACAATATACGCATCAACACAAAAGCAGGACTGTATACGAGGAGGTTATCGATTTAGAAATCCCAATGTGGATGATTCGTTTTAAGTGATACAACCGCCTTCCGCCTAATGATATAGCATGTAGCTCTACTAGTAAGTGATTGTTTATGTAAATTTACACAAATTCATCTTCGTCTAATTTAATTTACCTGTAGACATGTATTGATTTCTTACATTACGAAAATAAACAAGGGTGTTCAATTTTACTATACTTTTAAACAATAACACTTATGTTAATAATACACGGTTTAATTTAAGCGGTCTTTAACCGTATCTGAAGGTTATTTAAATCATTCAAACCATATCTACAAACGGAATTATTTGTATCTACTTTATTATGCGTTATCGATCATTTATAAAGATATAATGATACACCCTATTTTCCTAAACCATGTACCAACAGACAAAAGCACATCGGACAAACAATGGTTTTATATTACAGTTCTATTGTATAAAGACAAAATGAATACACTCTGTAAAGAATTAGAACAATAGTATTCAAAGACCGATACATTTGCAGATACTACACAAAGACCTCTATTGTTATCAGATTGACGAACGGCATCGACGACACTCGCAAACTATATTTTAAGCTGTTAAATTATGAACATTACAAAGTGACGTCTTAAAAGGATTGTGTTTGAAATGCCACACGTTTCTTAAGAACATCAGAGAGTCAGTGAATGGATGCATACTTAACTAAAAAAAAATAAGGTAAACTGTTTTATTTTTATTGTTTAACGCATATTTGATTTTACACTATCTTAACGATTTTAAACGGGTTTTATTTAGCAGTTGTAAAACAATTTACTAAATTATATAAATGCACACAAATCTGGGACTGTCTTATGTTAAGTAATCTTTATTTTCTTTTTAATATTATCTTATTTAAGTATATGTTATACTTATACAGACGTCGTTTGATATGGTCTACAATTCGACCTCAATTCTTTAAAATATCTTCTTTCAATATGATCAATAATTTTCCTTTTTCCATGTGAATTATGTTTAACCGTATTAAATACAGTCAATGAAACGGGGCGCCGAGAAAACTGTGCTGAAACTTTATAAAACGACGTAATACTTATGATTCCCGGAAAATTGTGGGTTTTACAAAATACCGTGATATCTATAAATGGAATAAAAATCAGTTCACAGTGGGTTCGGGTATAGCATTACTCTCATAAATTCAGGCGATATCGTTCTCTTATTAGGTTTCGTTTATTTCCAGAATACACGTTTTATGACGTGTTGACAGTGTTGTTTATTATTTTTCGTATACTATCCTGATTTCGACGTACACAAAACTAACTACTTGAAAATGAAACTTATCCACATATTTCAAAAAAGTAAAAACTGTAATATAATAACGAAATTTGTGAAAACATCGATTTTTTACTCTCGTTTGATAATTCTTAGACTACAGCGTTTAACTCACAAAACGTATACTAACATTGATTATTTGGTAAGTGTGTATAGAAATGGAATTCCATGCCGCCACAATATATAACTTACTGGCTTACCAAATACAATACGTAAAAAAGTGCATAGAGTGTTGATATTTGCTTTAACACCTTGAAGTACATGTAATGAGAACCACATTTTGTTGGCGTCTTTCTAGCAACACACACACACATTTGAACATCGACCTGGCATGTTCAAATGACCCACCAAGAAGGTTGTGATAATATATGTCAGGAATTGCGTTTGTGTATCAACATGTTTTATTTCGGAAACTTTTAAAGTATTTTACTTTGAACCACTTTTAAGAAATTGTCTGCCCTCAGCTTATTTTATATTTTAATTTTTCGAGTAACACTGAATAAGCCGTGCTACGCCTCTGCATTAAATATCAATTCTTTCAATTTACATTCGTGACTCATGAATTACGTCATTGGAAAAACCCGACTAAAAACCTATAACAGACTACTTTCGATTTTGCTATACAATCAAACCTGTCCCAGAGACCGGCTTTGAATAGAGACCACCTGTCCATAAAGACCACAACGATTTCCTCCCAATCATTTCAATTCCTTTCAATCGACCCTGCGAATAAAGACCACCTGTGAACAAAGACCACAACGACCAATTCCCTTGAGTGGTCTTTATTGACAGGTTGGACTGTAGTTCGCTTTAGTAGAAACAGAAACACACTACTTTCGATTTCGCTGTATTTCGCTTTAGAAGACACAGAAATACACTACTTTCGAGTTCGCTATAGTTCGCTTTAGTACACACGGATTGTCAAATAACACAGATGTGAATGAAAGGCTTATTTGTATAGAAATATAATTATATACCACAGTATTTAACTTACGTTCACATGATACTATGTGTGAATACTTTTTTATATATGTACTGACACCTTTAAGTACATATAGTGAGTACAAACTAGGGATGGTGTATTTCTATCAACACACACACATGTTTAAACATCGACCCGGCATGTTAAAAGTGACACACCCAGAAGGATTTCATAATATATGTCAGGTATTGCGTTTGTTTTGGAATTAAAATCTTCAATTTCGTAAACCTTTCATGCATTGTCATATAAAGCACGTTTTAGAAAACCCTCAGCTTATTTTATAATATATTAATATTTCTGCTTACACTAAATAATGCTTCGCCTCTGAATAAAATATAACTCCTTTCAATGTACATTCATGACTCATGAACTACGTCAATTGAAATACCCGAACAAAAACCTATAACACACTACTTTCGATTTCGCTATAGTTCGCTTTAGTAGACACAGAAACACACTACTTTCGATTTCGCTATAGTTCGCTTTAGTTGACACAGAAACACACTACTTTCGATTTCGCTATAGTTCGCGTTAGTAGCACAGATTGTCAAGTAACACAGATCGTAATGAAATGTATTTACTTTAATACGAGTAAATATATTATTATTATTATTATTATAATAATAATGATAATTATTATTATTATTATTATTATTATTATTATTATTATTATTATTATTATTATTATTATTATTATTATTATTATTATTATTATTATTATTATTTAAAACTAATCAAAATNTCATCATCATCATCATCATCATCATCATCATCATCATCATCATCATCATCATCATCATCATCATCATCATCATCATCATCATCATCATCATCATCATCATCATCATCATCATCATCATCATCATCATCATCATCATCATCATCATCATCATCATCATCATCATCATCATCATCATCATCATCATCATCATCATCATCATCATCATCATCATCATCATCATCATCATCATCATCATCATCATCATCATCATCATCATCATCATCATCATCATCATCATCATCATCATCATCATCATCATCATCATCATCATCATCATCATCATCATCATCATCATCATCATCATCATCATCATCATCATCATCATCATCATCATCATCATCATCATCATCATCATCATCATCATCATCATCATCATCATCATCATCATCATCATCATCATCATCATCATCATCATCATCATCATCATCATCATCATCATCATCATCATCATCATCATCATCATCATCATCATCATCATCATCATCATCATCATCATCATCATCATCATCATCATCATCATCATCATCATCATCATCATCATCATCATCATCATCATCATCATCATCATCATCATCATCATCATCATCATCATCATCATCATCATCATCATCATCATCATCATCATCATCATCATCATCATCATCATCATCATCATCATCATCATCATCATCATCATCATCATCATCATCATCATCATCATCATCATCATCATCATCATCATCATCATCATCATCATCATCATCATCATCATCATCATCATCATCATCATCATCATCATCATCATCATCATCATCATCATCATCATCATCATCATCATCATCATCATCATCATCATCATCATCATCATCATCATCATCATCATCATCATCATCATCATCATCATCATCATCATCATCATCATCATCATCATCATCATCATCATCATCATCATCATCATCATCATCATCATCATCATCATCATCATCATCATCATCATCATCATCATCATCATCATCATCATCATCATCATCATCATCATCATCATCATCATCATCATCATCATCATCATCATCATCATCATCATCATCATCATCATCATCATCATCATCATCATCATCATCATCATCATCATCATCATCATCATCATCATCATCATCATCATCATCATCATCATCATCATCATCATCATCATCATCATCATCATCATCATCATCATCATCATCATCATCATCATCATCATCATCATCATCATCATCATCATCATCATCATCATCATCATCATCATCATCATCATCATCATCATCATCATCATCATCATCATCATCATCATCATCATCATCATCATCATCATCATCATCATCATCATCATCATCATCATCATCATCATCATCATCATCATCATCATCATCATCATCATCATCATCATCATCATCATCATCATCATCATCATCATCATCATCATCATCATCATCATCATCATCATCATCATCATCATCATCATCATCATCATCATCATCATCATCATCATCATCATCATCATCATCATCATCATCATCATCATCATCATCATCATCATCATCATCATCATCATCATCATCATCATCATCATCATCATCATCATCATCATCATCATCATCATCATCATCATCATCATCATCATCATCATCATCATCATCATCATCATCATCATCATCATCATCATCATCATCATCATCATCATCATCATCATCATCATCATCATCATCATCATCATCATCATCATCATCATCATCATCATCATCATCATCATCATCATCATCATCATCATCATCATCATCATCATCATCATCATCATCATCATCATCATCATCATCATCATCATCATCATCATCATCATCATCATCATCATCATCATCATCATCATCATCATCATCATCATCATCATCATCATCATCATCATCATCATCATCATCATCATCATCATCATCATCATCATCATCATCATCATCATCATCATCATCATCATCATCATCATCATCATCATCATCATCATCATCATCATCATCATCATCATCATCATCATCATCATCATCATCATCATCATCATCATCATCATCATCATCATCATCATCATCATCATCATCATCATCATCATCATCATCATCATCATCATCATCATCATCATCATCATCATCATCATCATCATCATCATCATCATCATCATCATCATCATCATCATCATCATCATCATCATCATCATCATCATCATCATCATCATCATCATCATCATCATCATCATCATCATCATCATCATCATCATCATCATCATCATCATCATCATCATCATCATCATCATCATCATCATCATCATCATCATCATCATCATCATCATCATCATCATCATCATCATCATCATCATCATCATCATCATCATCATCATCATCATCATCATCATCATCATCATCATCATCATCATCATCATCATCATCATCATCATCATCATCATCATCATCATCATCATCATCATCATCATCATCATCATCATCATCATCATCATCATCATCATCATCATCATCATCATCATCATCATCATCATCATCATCATCATCATCATCATCATCATCATCATCATCATCATCATCATCATCATCATCATCATCATCATCATCATCATCATCATCATCATCATCATCATCATCATCATCATCATCATCATCATCATCATCATCATCATCATCATCATCATCATCATCATCATCATCATCATCATCATCATCATCATCATCATCATCATCATCATCATCATCATCATCATCATCATCATCATCATCATCATCATCATCATCATCATCATCATCATCATCATCATCATCATCATCATCATCATCATCATCATCATCATCATCATCATCATCATCATCATCATCATCATCATCATCATCATCATCATCATCATCATCATCATCATCATCATCATCATCATCATCATCATCATCATCATCATCATCATCATCATCATCATCATCATCATCATCATCATCATCATCATCATCATCATCATCATCATCATCATCATCATCATCATCATCATCATCATCATCATCATCATCATCATCATCATCATCATCATCATCATCATCATCATCATCATCATCATCATCATCATCATCATCATCATCATCATCATCATCATCATCATCATCATCATCATCATCATCATCATCATCATCATCATCATCATCATCATCATCATCATCATCATCATCATCATCATCATCACCATCATCATCATCATCATCATCATCATCATCATCATCATCATCATCATCATCATGTTCATCATCATCATCATCATCATCATCATCATCATCATCATCATCATCATCATCATCATCATCATCATCATCATCATCATCATCATCATCACCATCATCATCATCATCATCATCATCATCATCACCATCATCATCATCATCATCACCATCATCATCATCATCATCATCACGACCATCATCATCATCATCACATCATCACATCATCATCATCACATCATTATCATCACTATCATTAAACTATTGGGGGGTGGATCCAGTATCTCTTCATCCCCCTATCCAAAAATGGGCAATCTCTATTTGCAAGAGAATTACCAAACGCAAGCTCTATCAGTCATCCAAGCAAATTCATACTATATACCATCCTCAATTGATTAAACGTAAGGTTGATGAACTGCTGACGGAGGGGTAGCTGGATTCAAAGCTTTGCATCTTACTCATGAGTGTTATTGTACTTGTTTTTACTTCTTGACTGCATTCTTATATTTTTTTTTTAAATAAAAAATATATTTTTTTATTTACTTTTCCAACAACTTTTAAACAAATCACTTTAAACAAATTGGGCTAAAGAAGTAAAGCGCTCGTGGTTTAATTCCTTCGCATCAGAACTACAAAGCGTTTACCGATGAACAAAGATACATCAACCAAGATTTCTCAATTAGCAACAGTGATTATGATTTATGGTAGCATATCAGCCGAGTTACCGACGCTGATGGAATTTCAAGTGTTAAATGACGAAAAAAACTTATGTTTCAATGAGTCAGGATCTCTTATTTCAGTGTTAACATAATGTGATACATTGAAGCCGGATGGGAATTTGTAATGTTGAACGATATGCATCCAATTTTTAAAGATGGTGAACGTTTAATTAATTTGATATGTTAATGCGAACACAAAATATCAAAGAAATTGGATGAACTATAATCAAATTCAATGTTTAATACTACTAATGATGCTAAGAAGTGAATTATTTGTTTATTTTTACCCTTATCTACGAATTTGATGAATATCAGTCATTATCAATGTTTAAGTGAGATAACTTGTGTAAATGATCAGGGTATTCTTTGTTAACTTCTATCATTATCTTTTTTGTAACAATTCTTATAATCCATGTATTATATTTGTGCTCGTTTGTATTTTGTATATGGCTAAAAAACATACATGCTGAAGAGCTTATGAACGTTGTTGTTTGTGTTGTTGTTGTCTTTAATATCTGTCTTGGATTAAAGGGACATTTTCACAGTTATAGGTTGTGAAATAATTATAGAATGAAACTGGCTTACATTATATGTGTAAAACGGGGTCATATTTTTTAAGATATTGTAGTATTGAAAATTTTGTCTTCAGTATGTTTATAATAAATCTCCTGAAACATTATCACAGGATAAACTTTCGTCACCATTATTTGAGCTTCGTTCTAATAAATAGCACTAAACGCATGTGCATAATGAGTCGTTCCGTCCAGGCTAATCAGGGACGACACTTTCCGCTTGTGTAAACATTTAAGTTTATGGTAGTTTTCTTTTAAACGGAGAGCCAGTGTAGACGGAACGTGTTCTCTCTGATTAGCTTGTGTTAACTGCACATACTAAGTTGGGACTTATTGCGCATGCATAAAGTCCAGTTTACACAGAANACGGTGTCATATTTTAAGATATTGTAGTATTGAAAACACTTGTCTTCAGTATGTTTATAATAAATCTCCTTAAACATTATCACAGGATAAACTCTCGTCACCATTATTTGAGCTTCGTTCTAATAAATAGCACTAAATGCATGTGCATAAAGAGTCGTTCCGTCCAGGCTAATCAGGGACGACACTTTCCGCTTGTGTAAACATTTAAGTTTATGGTAGTTTTCTTTTAAACGAAGAGCCAGTGTAGACGGACCGTGTTCTCTCTGATTAGCTTGTGTGAACTGCACAGACTAATTTGGAACTTATTACGCATGCATAAAGCCCAGTTTACACAGAACGAGACTCATAAAGACTTTTAGATAAGGCAAATAACTAAATGAATTTCTCCGCAATTAGCTAGATTTTAGAAACCTCACTTATATGTGGTGGATCCAAAAAAGCTGAACACAATTGAAATCCTTTCAAAGATCACACCGGATGAACCCTTCTTGTTTCAATGCAACCTATCATTGGTGGATATATAAGTCAGTGTTGTTCATACACACATACTATATGTGTTTTTGCAAAGTTTTACAGATTCGGATTACACCATTTGACTATACAATACATAAAGTGCCGGAACCCGCGTTCGCTGAAATCTGGAATGCTCCTTGAGTATTGGTTACGGAATCGATACTGTGCGTTCCGAAAACGCAATACATACAACCCAACATTTATCATTAAACAGTTAAATGATCAAGACCAACTAGGTATGTTCGCGACGTTGTTAAGGTTATTCGTGGTTTCTTACTAGACGTTTAAGGGGTCCCGGGTTCGATCTTGCCATGGCAAGACTTCATATCTCTAGTCAGTCAATCAAAATGTCACGTTAACCCGAAACGTTTCCTTGATTATGGGTCCGATAATTTAGTTGAAAGATACTCCATAAATAACACAAAGTGCTTCGTGCCAATACAGTGCAAAATTTAACAACACAAACACTCATTCTTCTTTATGAACATACACTAGTTGAACATACTTGGAGATGTAAGTGTTATGCACGCTAAAACAGTTGACAGCTTTAGGTCAACTGTCCTACAGCTGATTAACCACCCTCTCTTCCGTTGCAAAAAACGCTAAAAGGCTCTGCAACATACATTGATATATCCAGATCCAGAGATGTCCGCTTTAGAAGCGTTCTCCCAGTGTATTGAAGTGTATTGGGTATGAAGCCTGCCTAGCGACCGAGAGGTACGAGAGGTTTGATCCACGCTGCGGGTGGAAGCGTTCTTCAGATCTTCTACAAACAAACTTATAACTGGTTCAACCCGTTTAAAGTGCCTCAATGAGACCATATGCTTTCAATTCAATCGAGCTTACATCAGTAAATGGTAGAATTAAATAATAAAATAAGACCAGCACGTGACAATAATACCCCATGCCTCCCGGTTTAAACGTTTTTAAATAGCATGTGGGGAAAGTCAATATGACCATGTAAATTAATGTTAAAGTATTTATATATTGAGCGATTAAGGCCTTGTTTTCTGACATATACATTTAGGATTGTATTGCCTTTAACATTTACACTTGTGACTGTAGGGCCTTTAGTAGTGACAATAAAAATCCTATTGACAACCGAAAATGATCAAAGGATATCACTTATCTTTAAATTACGTGTAAGTTTACCCTGTAATGTTATATTTGTATTTATATGCATGTAATCTAGAGCATATCATTTCAACGTGAAAAGATTCGTCTTCAAGATTGATGCATAGCGTTTAAACAAACATGGCTTTTTGCTATCAGTTCGAAACTGTGTTAAACACGAACGATTCTTTCGAGAAAAGGGGTTTTAATGCATGTGCGTAAGGTATCGTCCCAGATTAACCTGTGCAATCCGCAGAGGCTAATCAAGGACGACACTTTCCACTTTTATGATAATTTTCGTTTGAAGAAAGTCTATTCTAAGTAAAAATCCAGTGTGAGAGGAAAGTGTTGATTTAACTCATGCAAACAATTTCTACAAACGGAAATCAACTTAAGTATTAACACGTATGCGTTATTGATCACTAAGAGATTTAGTGTTACACTTAATCTTGACAAAACATGTACGAAACGACAAAAGCACATCGGACTTATAGTGGATTTAGACTACTCGTCCATTGAAGATAAGTTGTGAACAATCTGAATATAATATTCCAAAGACGGATTGATTTTCCGATACTACATTAAAACACACCATTCTTATCGTTCTTGATATAGGCACCGAGGACAAATTCAAACCATATTGTAAGCTGTAGAATTATGAAAACTACAAAATGACTTCGTGAAATGATTTAGTTGAAATGTCGTACGTTATCTTAGAATGAATGGATGTATATTAAACTAAAATCGATAAAGGTAAACTGTTTAGTTAAGTTTAATGAATATCTAATCTTATACTATCTTACCAATTTATACTGGGTTTTGTTTGGCAGTTGTTAAAGAATGAATACATTACATTCTAATATTTCATTTATCTGTACATCTGAACAATAAAACAAATTGTGAAGTAAAGGTTTACCATAGGCGGTCTATAATAGTAGCTTTAGGTGATTTAAATCATGCAAACACCTTAAACGCACGGTCGTATGCAAATCTACTTTAGTATAAAGACGAGCGCGTTATGGACCACTTTAACGATATAATGTTAAACTTAGTTTTGCCTTAACATGTACTTAATGACAAAATCCCATTCAAAGAGCAATTGTTTGAGATTACACGTCTATTAAATATAAGTTGTGAACAATTTGAAAAGAATATTCAAAAGCCGGATCAATTTGCCAATACTACATGAAACCACACCATTGTTATCGTTTTGAATATAGGCATCGAGGACAAATGCAAACTATAATTTAAGCAGTTAAACTATGAAAATTACAAAATGATTTCGTTAAATGATTAGGTTTGGAATTTCGCACGTTAGTTAAAAGTGCAGAGAGTCAGTGAATGGATGTATACTAAACTAAACCCGATTAAGGTAAACTGTTTAGTTTGTATGTTTGATGAATATTTAATCGTATACTATTTACCGAATTATAATGGGTTTTGTTTGGCAGTTGTTAAAGAATGAATAAAATAAATTCTGATACTCTATTAATTGATACATCTGAAAAATAAAAATAAAATGTTGTGAAGTTAAGGTTTATTATAAGCGGTCTATAATATTAGCTTATAGTATTTATTTCAATATTATCGATTAGGTTAAGTTTGTACTCGGAGTTGTTTTTTTTTCGAATTAAATACAGTAAAATAAACGGGGTGCTGACGAATCTTGGTTAAAACTTTATAACATGTCATAATTATTTTGAAACTCAGCAAATGTTCAGTTAAAACATTTCAGTAACATATATNACAATATAAAATAAATAAAGGAATATCAATGCATGACAGATTTCAGCGTATGCGTGTGTAAAAATATCACATACTATTCCCAGTGCCGCTCGGAATGTTAAGGATATTATATATAAATAACACATACAAGTAGATGGGGTTTTTATCATGCCAATTGATACTTAAACGTATATCACCCTGTGAGGAGTTCTGACTCACCAGTATTTTAGTCAAATTACTTATGGGTATATAACTACTATACCGATCAGATAGTTGACACTTTAACTAACTATATTACACATCACGTAAGTGTTCATCTACAAAGTGTAATTGGAATAAGCAATAGTTGTTAGGTTGCATTCCCTAAAATATTAAAGTTTGCGTAACTCTATTGTCCGTAAAGTGTCCATCTGATATTATTATTCCAACACAACTCTTTCAAAACACTTCTTAGACAGCTACGCCGAAAAATATTCATTGTGTATTCGCCAAAAGAGACAAGTGTATATTTGAGTGTAATGTATTTTTAATCAGGCAGTTATGCGCCCCAAATGTCATTTGAATGAAAAAGAACGTACTGTTATCTGACAAGACAAGAACATCACTGACTCGATATTCTGTTTCAACACAGTCTTGGAACTGTTTTTTATTACAACTCAGATAAGCAAAGTATCTTATAATGGACTGGACGCTGGCATTGATATGCTGTCTTGCATCGCTAGTATCGTATAAATAGCGTAATTACTTTCTCTAATACATGTAAGATGATATTTTGATTGTTTAAATATACTGCCTGCATTCTTATTTTTTTAATCAATTAAACAAATTTAAAAAGTATTATTTCGTCAAACTTTGAACAAGTCCCTTTAAACAAGTCGGGTGTAAGCGCTCGTGGTTAAATTCCTACGCTTTAAAACTCGGAATTTCCGTTGACCGATACACACTAATACGTATAGTTATAGTTCTTAATTAGCAACAGTGATTATGAAATGTGAATTGTGATAGCACATCAGTCGAGTTATCGATGCTGATAATATTTCGGGTGTAAATGACGGTTTTCAAGTGTTATTTGAATGAGAAGGATCTCTTATTTGAGTATTTACACAATGTGATTAATTGAAACCGGGTGAGCGTTTGGAATACGAAACGATAATGTAGTATATGTTCAAAGATGGACAGCGTTTTATTAATTTGATATGTTAATGCGATCAAAAAATATAAATGAAAATTGATTTTATAATCAATATCAAAGGTAAAGTGATACTGCTTATGTTGCTAAGTATTGAATTATTTGTTTACTTCTACCCTTATGTCCGCATTTGATTAACAATAACCATTATCAATGTTTAAGTGGCACAACTTATGTTGATTCTTTGTTAATTTATAGCATAATCGTATTTTTAAAATTCTTGTAATCCATGTATTTCACTTGTGTTATTTTGCATTTTTCATATGGCTCAAAGGCAAGTGTGTGCTAAAAAGCAAGTACATGTTGTTGTTGTTGTTGTTTTACATTTCTGTAATGGGTTTATACACATTTCCGCAGTTCTTGGGTTGTAAGCAATGGATAGAATTAAACAAACGTATATGTGCTAAATGTTTTCTTTTATCAGAATACGTAAGTACTGAAAACACCTGTCATCAATATATGAGTAATTAAACTCCAGAAAAATTATCAGGAGATAAATTAGTCACCATTATTTGAGCCTAATTCTGAGAACATTGGGCTAAATGCAAATGCGCGAAGTGTCGTCATAGATTAGCCTGTATAGTCCGCATAGGTTATCAGGGGCTAAATGCATGTGCGCGAAGTGTCGTCATAGATTAGCCTGTATAATCCGCATAGGTTATCAGGGGCTAAATGCATGTGTGTGAAGTGTCGTCCTANGAGTGAATTTGTTCGATGGGAAACTGTCTATTGTGCAACAGAGACGCCTTTTACAGTACGTGGACTACTTGCTTAAGAGCGACTTGCAAGATCTATTTTATATAGACATAGATAAATTAGGGTATCGGTTAGAAGCTTGTGGTATACGGCGTATCCGACAAGCTGGAGAGCGAGAACTGGGACCTGTATGCTTACGTTACAGTATCAGTTTATTTCTGAAGTTCGGGCGCTTGCAAATTTTTCTAACGACATTAAGAGAAATAACATATGCTATACACACTTCGAATACAATTATTCAGCAAGATATAACAAATAAATTACGTATTCTTTTTGAATACTCCAAGAATGCCAAATTGAAAAGTGTTGCTTTAGAACTTATAAACAACCTGTATGCTTTACACAATTCAATTCAATCATCTAAGTGTTTGCGAAAACGAAACCCTGCTTTCAGCGAAATTATAATGCGTTTTCAATATTCTTTAAACACGGATGTAGCTTGTAGTCGGTTAAAGTTGGCTTCTACACTGTACTGTAGTGGACATCTTCACGCGGCAGTTAGAGTGCTGGAGGACGTGGAGAAGAGGTATCATAGCAAGGTGAAGGCTGTGTGTGGATGTATGGGTAAAAAAGAAGAAAGTGATCTCCAGGTTTTTGCTAACATGATAACTGATAACTGTGACAACGGATTCAATAAACCGCCATTCGCATTGTGTGTCAATTTTGTTAGAAAAGAAGCGTACTGCGTTCCATATATACTGTGGTTTGAAATGTATCGACATATGACTGAAGAGGAAGTTGCACAGAGAACCTTCCAACACAAAATCTGGATGGACAGCGCTGAAGTGGATGCTCGTCTTTTCCTCTACTATCTACAGTATCTCACGTATGGAGGACTCGGTGAACGCAACAAACAGCTGCATGCATTTGAAATACTCGAGACTTATATATTTGATCCAAGAAATTACATCAACATGTATCATACTGAGACAGCGCTCAATTTGCTTGGCCACTGCTATGAAATGGAAGGGGACTATGAAGGGGCGTTATATAACTACGAGTTGTCGTTTAGCGTGAAGGATACGAACAATGCTGCTAACTGGCACGTGCAGCGTGTGCAGCGTCTTATAAGTAGTGTTATATAAAAAAAACTAAACAAATTTTAGAAAAACTTATTTAAGAAACACACTGTGTTATCAGTAAGACCTGTTATTTTAACATTGTGATAGTATGTAATATAAAGCAGCACATTTACCAAGCAAATAATGAGTGCATTTTGTATTGTAACTGTTCACCTCGTACACGATATTCTATTATGTTTGCATTTGCATAGGACTTTTTCATTTCGCTAGATTGATATAGATTTTCTTAATTAGTTAAGATTAAGTTTATTTAGCGAGTTTATAAAAACTGAACCACGTGCCTTCGTGTTTTGGTGCCGAGCGATAATCCTATCTGTATTCAACGCTTACATAGGCTCGATTTGACATTGTTCAGGTAGTATCCGGGGTACATTTTAGTAAACTGAAGTAAACCCGGGGTACTTTAGTACCTCAACATACAACGACCAATTGATCCTTACATATAACTATATGTATCCCGTTGTTTTCTCAAAAGTTTCATTATTTTATTTAACACCAGAATATGTCCCAATTTGCCCAAAACACGCGATAAACATGAAACATAAAAAAGATAAACATCATATATGACGTAAGTTATGCATATAAACACATGACGTCGATGTTCCATACCACATTGATATCTGCCTGATATAAAGCTGTCTGATGTATTTGTTTTTATCAGGTCATCAGGTGGTTGTTAAATTAATTAATGTAATGTGGTATGTCATAATATGTCGACTTAACAATACAGTTTATTATTTCTTAAAAAAAATGGATAGTTGTTGATTAACAGAATAACAGGTTACTTACTGATCTTTTTGTAATATGAGTAGCGTTCTGAGAAAACTGGACAAAATGCATGTGCGTAAAGTGTCGTCCCAGATAAGACTATGCAGTCCGCGCAGGCCAATCCGGGACGACACTTTCCTCCTAAACTGGATTTTCGCTAAGCTGAGACATAATGTTAACGTTAAATTCCATAAAAGCGGAAATTGTCGTCTCTGATTAGCCTGTACGGACTGCACAGGCTAATCTGGAATGACAATTTATGCACAAGCATTAAGCCCAGTTTTCTCAGAAAACGACATATGTCAAACTTGGCACGAATACAATAACGGCTCGGCACGCGGCAAGCAACATCGTTTTTATTTTAAGCCTTGACTGGTTTATTACAAAACAAACAGGTAGTTACATGTTTATCTCTATATTCCAGCAATGCTGCAATTACGCTATTTTTGCATCGGAAGTTAATTGCACGTTTATTAATGGGATAAAAAATATATTGATAAATATGTGTGATCATTTTACCGATTTTGATCGATAGTCATATATCAACGAACACATTCCTGTAACATTTATGTTAATCATATAAGATTATATTTTGATTGTTTAAATGTAATGCCTGCATTCTTATTTTTGGAATCAAGTAAACAAATTTAAAAAGTATTAATTTGGCCAACTTTGAACAAGTCCCTTTAAACAAGTCGGGTGTAAGCGATCGTGGTTAAATTCCTACGCTTCAGAACTTCGAATTTCCGTTGACCGATACACACTTATACACATAGTAATAGTTCTTAATTAGCAACAGTGATTATGAAATGTGAATTGTGATAGCACATCAGTCGAGTTATCGATGCTGATAATATTTTGGCTGTAAATGACGGTTTTCAAGTGTTATTTGAATGAGAAGGATCTCTTATTTGAGTATTTACACAATGTGATTAATTGAAACCGGTTGAGCGTTTGGAATACGAAACGATAATGTAGTATATGTTCAAAGATGGACAGCGTTTTATTAATTTGATATGTTAATGCGATCACAAAATATAAAAGAAAATTGATTTTATAATCAATATCAAAGGTAAAGTGATACTGCTTATGTTGCTTAGTATTGAATTATTTGCTTACTTCTACCCTTATGTCCGCATTTGATTAACAATAATCATAATCAATGTTTAAGTGGCCCAACTTATGTAACTTATCAGTTGATTCTTTGTTAATGTATATCATAATCGTATTTTCAAATTTCTTGTAATCCATTTATTTCACTTGTGTTATTTTGCATTTTTCATATGGCTCAAAGGAAAGTGTGTGCTGAAAAGCAAGTACATGTTGTTGTTGTTGTTTTACATTTCTGTAATGGGTTTAAACACATTTTCACAGTTCGGGGGTTGTAAGCAATGGATAGAATTAAACAAACGTATATGTGCTAAATGTTTTCATTTATCAGAATACTTAAGTACTGAAAAAACCTGTCATCAATATATGAGTAATTAAACTCCAGAACAATTATCAGGAGATAAATTCGGCACCATTATTTGAGCCTAGTTCTGAGAACATTGGGCTAAATTCATGTGCGTGAAGTGTCGTCCTAGATTAGCCTGTATAGTCCGCGCGTGAAGTGTCGTCCTAGATTAGCCTGTATAGTCCGCATAGGTTATCAGGGACGACACTTTTATGGAATGTTTCGCTATAAGCAGGTCTCGTCAAAAAGAAAAATTATTTTATGTGCAACGTGTCTTCCCTGATTAGCCTGTGCTTAATGCACATGCTACTCTGGGACGACACTGTAATCACATGTATTGAGTCTATTTTTTTTCCAGAACGAGGTTCATTTAGTCTTTTAAATAAGGCAAGTGAAAGGAGATAAATTTAAAATCCTTTCAACGATCGCATACCGAATAAACGGTTATTTTTTTAATGAAACCGTTTATTGGTGGATAAAATGGGTCAGCGTTGTTTGGACACACACCCTTGATGGGTTTTTGCAACGTTGTTTAAGTTCGGATAACACCAATGGCCTATAAAAGACATGCATCGTCGGAACCTTTGTTAGCTCAAATCTGCAATTCTCCTTGTGTATTGATTACGCAAAATATACTGTGGATTTCGACAATGCAAATATAACCCAATATTTGTCATTAAACGCGTTATACTATTCATACCAACTGGGTGTTGAACATGTTCGTGATGGTGTAAAGGGTATTTAGGGTGTCCGACTAGACGTGATTGGGGTCACAAGCTCGATCCCCACTTTGAAAGCGTTCCCCCCATTGTAGTGAAGTGTAGTGGGTATGGAGCCCGCCAAGCGATCGAGAGCTACGAGTGGTTCGATCCACTCTGCGAGTGTGGGCGCTCTCAAGAACTTCCCAAAACACACTCATAACTGGTTTAAACCGTTTCAGAGTGCCTCAATTATACCAAGTGTTTTCAATGCAATAGAGCATACCTCAACATATGGTTTAATTTTAAACATAATACAACATAAGACAGGTAAGTAACTATAGTGCGCTCTTCCTCAGGTGTGTGCTTTTTGTATAGACTATGGGGTAATTAAATAAGACGATTGTATTTCTTTATTTAGATAATACGCGTGTAGGCTCGTGTGATTTCACATGAACATTTAGTACTGTAGTGCCATTTATAGTTTTCTAACATTTACATTTAAAACTAGAGTGCCTAAATAAGTTTTGTAACGTTTACATTTTGGACTGTAATGCCTTTAAACGTTGAGATTAAAACCTCTTTCGACCTCCGGCAAACGCTCAAGGAATTATACAAATTAAATAAATTACTTGTACGATCATCCTGTCATGTGTGTATTTATATACCCGAGTGATATATAGAGAAATATCATTTCACCATTAAAACAAATACGTCGTGAGAATTGATGCATTAAATTGATGCATAGGATTTAGACAAACTTAGGTTTTTACTATCAGTTCGAAAATGTGTGAACACGCGATTTATTCAGTTATTGTACTTCAGAACGATCCGTTTAAACCAGATACGCTGTTTGATACCAGTTTTTATTTGCAATATATAAACATATATAGACTACCACTGGTTAATGTGTCATTAACTAAATGTTCTACATAAATAATGATGTAGTTAGAGGAGGTTAATGCCAAGTTTTACTCAAACTAAAGCAAACCGTGAATACTTCAATTTAAAGAACATCCTGTATTCTGTTACTTAAGTTTATGAATTGGTTTGTGAATGCGGTCCCTGCATAACCACAGAAATTACAAAACGAATGATAAGGCATTTATCGCATGACACTCATTATTGTTTTCTTTAGTTTATGTCATAAGTCATTTTGCAATATCAATATTTGAAATGTACACAAATAAGTTCTTAGAAATGGATTAAAGCTTTATAACGATGATGTATAATAACTTTCAACGTCCGTCAATTTAGCAGATAATATAACATACGTACTTATGCACAATGTTAACTATCTTCAATTAAAAAACTGTCAACTATTAATTAAAACTAAATGAAACACGAGTTGCAAATTGGACGTTACTTTTAAGTGTACGAGCTCCTTATCTATGACAAGCACTAAAACAAACAAAACATCGCTTAACGGAATACAGAGAATGAAAATGACAATTTAAAAAAATCGTTATGGCATACATTCGTTGTAACTGTTGATAATTGTATCACACTTGTGTGTCCGTTTGCAAAGGGGTTGTGTTCACTTGATACTATCAGACGAACTTAACAATTTATTTGGTATCCAAAATTATGTACCGAACATTGGCAACGTAGATTTCCACTGAAACTCTTTCCGGATTCTCTGTTTTTTTCAATTCGGAGAAAGAATTTGACTGATGTATGTTTGCGAAATTTATTTCCTAAATTTTAGTTTTAATATGAAACTTGAAGTCTAAATATGCCACGACATTTATCACACTGATACACCGGTGTCAAAACATTGTGCATATATATCAATGCGGTGAGTACTAGTGTACATACGGCCGTGCGTTGGTGACATATCACATTCTTATTAATGAAGCTCAAGCCCATTACCCCTTGAAGCAAGATGGTCCACAACAACACTGGTATCAAATTCATTATAACCGTGTAATTGATGTGTGTAACTTTCCCCATATATTTGTAACTAGTACTGTACCTGATTTCTGCGAATTTGTAGAATGAAATGATTTTCCCCGCTGATTTTCTCGTCGATATTAAGCGATGACTTTAAAAGCATTGGCACCATATGGGTCATTATAACCAATATAGCATTTTAAAGTTAAGTTTGACCAAACATTGCTGCGCTACGCAAGCTCCTATCTATAAGGAATTAGTTTTGCAACACTCCGTTGCACCCATCTAATTGCTTGTTTTGCGATTAATAAAAAAAAACGTGACTGTATTGCTGGCTCTTGACTTTGTACATCACTGTCGGTAATGCAGCTGATTGCAACAGACAATCTAGCAAAATGCAGTGATGTTTACTGTGAGCAATGAATATATAGAGAATATTATGTGAGTTTTGAATAAAGAACAAGTTTATCATGCGAGACTTAGAACCATGTTAGCGCGAGGCTTTCTTAGCGCCACCATGGTTCGGGCCGAGCATGATAAACTTAATCTTTATCCAAAACTCACACAATAGTCTATTTATCCTATTATTTCATCCGTTTTTTCATTAATAATCATCAAATATCGCATTTTTTTGACGATTTTGTTCTTCCGTCAATTTTTTAAAAACCCCACAAATGATCTAAAAATAGCGATAGGATAAAGCTCAAGTTTATACGATCTGTGTTATCCTATCGATTTTCATCTGGTAAAAGGATAAATATATATGAATGAATGGATGAATGAATAAACGAACAAACTAGTGCCTGCATGGCGACCGGAATTATGAACGAACAAGTACAATAATGAAATAATTAGCGAGTATCTGATGTAAGGTCATCTGTCTCCTATTTCTTCTGACACATAAATTCCCCAAAGACTTCCATCTCAGAATAAGAACGGTCATGCCAACTTTAATGTGTTAATTTAAGTACATGATAGAAGTATGAAGAATGAAAAAAGTCTCCAAACGGGAAAGTCGGTTCTCACAATAACTAAGTTCGAGTTCGAATCTGGGTCATGTGCATTCTAAGAATAGGTCATATGGTCAAAACCTGGAAAACCTGTTTCAACAATAAAGAGGCTAGATTTATAACTCAATTTTGAATGAAATTTGTTCAGAGTGTTTATCTTGACATTACTTGTTCATTTGTATATCATTTATTTTATAACTCAAAAACTGTATTGAAAACAAAGCGCGCCTTTTATTAGATGACATTGCGCCACAAACCAAACACTACTAGACATCGTATATGTAAATAAATGATTAAATCACAGCAGATAATCATTTTTGTTGTAGACCACGTTTCCACTTATCAACTATATGATAATTGACCTTCAAATATTTATCTTGTCATGTTCATTTTATATGCGATAATAATACCGATTTTATGTGTGTTTTTATTAAATAATTATTTTAAACCATGCCCATGAAAGATGAAGTCAAAATTTAGTCCTTTGACCCTCATTTAAAATCACATGTGCCGTCCTCCAACCAGCGGTACACATATCAAACCAGAGCTTTCTTTGTATTCAGCAAATTATAAAAATATGATTTTCATTCATACGTAAAACCCAACTTAAACACTGTACTAATTAAGGGTCCAAATCAGCAAACACATCCTTTTATGGTGGGTTAATCTTTTAACTTAATTTTATTAAAAGGTACAAACTAGAAAACAAAATGGATTTTAATGTTGAAGAGAAACGAAATCAATAAAGTAAATTACTTTAATCTGTATACAAAACAAGCAGTATACGTTGACATAAATTTCATTACTGGTCGGCTATTATTTTGTTAAATTATAAAGCAGATTTTGATATGAAAATAACTTTCACAAAACATTTTATGTGAATTAGGAATATTTGTGTGGTCAATACGTCGTATTATAGCCGGATTTCTATGCAGTGTGAACACAATAAATATTACTAGTTCATGCAGAACATGATACACAATTTCTGTCAAAGTTTTATCTCGTTTCACTTAAATCGCCTGGCTATTTCGTCTTAACCGTTCACGAAATATTCAATAATTCAATATTCAATTATAAACCTATCGAAGCTTATTCGATTCGGTGATGTTTTACCCTTGCATAAAAGTCTTCTTGCACCGGTCGCGACTGATTTATCCTCAAGCGCTGTTTACTTATTAAGCCAGATCAACGGACTTTCTATCGAGTATATTTAAACGTGTTTCCAAAATGAAATCAACTGATAAGTAANCCCCCCCCCCCTAGCAAGGCATATCTACGTAGCTATCTGCGATAACGTTTGACCAATATTTATTGCGACATTAACGCAGCGATTCAATTTAACGCAAATCGATTTAAGCAAATTGTTTACATTAGGGAGGCGGAAAACTACAACGGGCGAGGCATGGTATAGGGGTGATAACCCCAAAAAAAATTATAATGCAACATTACTTTGTTAATTGTTTAACGTATAAATGCAGCATACTGTTTGAGGACCGAGTAAGAGTTGCATAAATGTTTTTAAAAAGCGGTTAAAATAAACTTAATGCATATCCGCAACCTTCATTTAAGACCTGAATATAAGTATGGTCCATTTTTCTAATTTCATGATATGATAAGACAGATACACCATTGAATAGTTTAATCGTCCTGTATACGCGGCTCGAATAGCAATGATCACGCTAAAAATGGGGCTTAAATCGATCATAACGTACACTGTTAGCATTGCGTTTTATAAGTACACAATACAAATTGGTACTGTTTTTCTTTTTATAAGAAAAGAGCAAAAAAGAAGGAAATTGTATTGATTGTATATTACCTTGTTTAGTGAGTGATTATTTAAAACTCACGTTTTACGTTTTGACATGTTCATTGAAAATTCTAAAAATAGCGTACGATATCGGTTTGCTTACACACAAGTCGAATCATACAACAACTCAAGAATTTCAGTAAAAAAGGAAGATAAAGAATATAAATGTGTGTCAATATAAATTACTATTTACTTATAAAGGAATGTCATTAAAAATACGTTAGCTTGCACTTTTCTATAAAGTGTTCAATTACATGCTTTTTAGTTTTCAAGAAGTTCATGTTCAATCAATACTAATCATTAATTGTCTTCATGTGCGTAGCATGAACACAAGTTTACAATATAAATGAAACGTATAATTAAAAAAAAAAATATTTTATTCTGGAATTGGGGACCTAACGTTACCAATTTACTTGGTTTTCTTTCATTTTACTGAGTTTATATCATATAAATACTCAATCTAAACGCCGATTCTCTTTCGTAAACATTACTTGTTCTGTTCATAATATTTTCGATTTAATGCAATTTAGATTTGATCAACAGTTGGTTGTTTGACTAATGAACTTCTTTAATTCTACGTCATTGTAATGTTTGTAGACCCGGTATGACACTTCGTTTATTTAAAGAGAATCGCTCGTAAGTGTGGAAAATATTTTGATTGAAAATAAAGATCAGCACAATTATCGATGACTATATCAACACATGTGTAAGCTGATTTGAAATAGTTACTAAAAGCATATTTTTCCCATGCTAGCTTTCTCTCATATATTAGTTATGAAATTGAATTACGCATTTTAAAAATATCCTCAAGCGACCAAAAGAGCTTAATTATTTAATTAGTATAAATATTTTCAGTTATAGAAACTAGTCTAATAGTTCGAGCAACACTGATTTAGGCCGATCTACCTATTTGATTTTTTAAATTTCATTGAAACGCAATTTAGCTACAAAACATTATTTGCACTATTATAGTTATATTGTAAATGCTTAAGTAATACATTACATCAATGGGAATTCCCGCAAACAATATACCAAATTAATTTCGGTTTCGCATTTATACACAAAGATTGTCCATTATAAAAACGAACACTTATTTTAATTGAACGTAACGTAGCAACAGCAGCAAACATAAGAAACCATGTTGTAACAGATGTCAATTCGAGCACAAATTGAAATCATCATCATCGTTATAATGATATCAGTAGCAGCAGTAGCAAAAACAAACCAATAACATAAGTACACATTAAAGTATAATTTTTAGTTCAAGAAGGAGTATCCGTTTTTGTGTATGTACAAGTTATATACAAAGTACGTAAGTGCATAAGATAACTATCTCTTAGATAACACAATCCGTAGTCATATTATAAATAGTAGTAACGGTCGTAGCTGTTTAAGCGAAAGGTTTAGTAATAGAAGCAGTAGCATTTGTAGTCATGGTTTAAGTGAGTGTGATGGCGGTGGTTGTTGTTTTGGTTGTTGTGGTAGTGGTGGGGGTAAATCATTTAAGCAAACGCGTTAAATCTGTTTTGCTTCACGATTTAAATAAAAATCGCGTCTGTCCTATAATGTACGTTTGCATATAAGCACTATAAGTTAAACACTTAAGAAATCTAGATTGTTATTTTACATGCTATTAACGTTCGTAAATATTTATGATTGAACCAAGTCCCACATGACGAAGATCTTAAAGTGACACAGCTTATCAATCTGATTTATTAAATGGGTGCCTACGTCTAACTCAGTTGTGGTTTGATCCTGTTAAAGCTACTCCCCCTGCAAATCATAATTTTAGTAAAATACATTGCATAGCTCCATACTTTTAAATGTAAATTAATTAAATGTTCAGCTGCAAAAGCAGAAGTGAAGGATCATAACAGTGCATTTAACAATTTTGACATAATACATATAATTAAAGCGAGAATCCATTCTGTTTTGTTTTCACAATTTTCACTCACATATTATAAATATCTTTTACTCTATTAGTTTTAAATGTAATCCGAATATATGTCTTAATGCAATCTTGCCACATACTTAGTTTTATCAAGAGTGGTCGATGTAAGAACATATTATTAAATGAAAATGCCTAATTTGTCTCCAACGACACGCAAACTCGAAACACCATTCAATATAATCGCGATTCATTTAAACTTGGTGTAAAACCTGGTACGCTATAAACAAACATAAAAGAACATAATTTAAACTGAATAGCTTTTACAATACAAACACAGTTCTTATATTCTACAATCCCTGTCTTGAAAATACATTGTAAGGTGAACGTTAACCCAAGTATATTTCTCGAGTACTGCACTTTCACGAACAAGCATATTCATGTATTTGTGTCAGGAGTTCAAGTTTGTATCTACAGATAATTCAAAGTTCTATTCCGGAGAAATGAACATTGGTCATGGCAAGTAAATTGTTAAAGGGATTTACTCCATGCATAATTCAACTCGAGTCATCATTATGTGAGACTGCACTCGTCTGACATTTCTATATATTTTTAAAGTATGTTCCTTCTGATTAAAATGGAAAACTGACACAGGGGAATAACTTTGTAAAAATTGAAGCTGACATTTAGCTCTGCATTAAGCCTAACAACCAGCTACCTTCGTATGATGGGCCCATGCATGACCGGACATAACATGCTACAAGCGGACAATAACCGGGTGGACACAAAGACGGACAAAGTAATTTCTACAAGTTTTGTTGTGCGCATGTATAACAAGTAAAATGCATACTCGGTTTCAATCTTGATAGCTGACATGTGTGATTTATATGCTCTCATAACCGACTAAATCTATAAAGCAGAGAAAAGAAAATACCCTATCCTGAAATATGTATTTACACACTTCCTTTGGCAAATATTTATAGCCATAAACAACTGTAACAACATGAATAGTACCACGTAGCGTTAAGTCATATAGCGTAGAATCTTTATCTAAATAAGGAGTGTCACATGTTTGGAGGTATTGCGAGATCGATATTCAAATCACACTAACCTATTAAAATTATCACACTATAACTCAGGTAAGAGTTTTGATTTCTTTTGATAAACTAATAATCACGCAGTTTCATTGTATATTTATGTTTATTTGTTTCTAATTAATTAATTAATAATAATAATAAATGATTGTATTAAAAGATTCGTTCAAATATTTATTTATATATTCGTTCGTCTAATTATGGATTTAGTCATGTATTTATTCGTATATGTATCATGTATTTATTGATGTATTCTTTCATTTATTCATAACGAATCCATAAATTCATTTAGTTAGCCATGTATTCAATTACCCAATAACTAACTAACTAACTAAATATCTAATTAATTAAATACCATAACATCCTTCACTACATTGGAATTAAGCAAGTAAAATGTAATTAGTTTTAAAAACTATTCTTTGTTTTAGTTCATTAATGAGTAAGTTGTATTTATTAACTTTGCTCTGCAAAATAAACATAACATCAACCACATAATAGACTTCCCTAATGCCGACCAGCGCTTTATCTGCACATAATCCGTTTTCTTCAGCTTATATAAGTAAACTATCATTAATGTCTGAACGTATTGTGTACATAACAGTGAAGGCAGACACATCACGAAACTTAAATGAAACGGTTTGGGACCATGATTTCCGCAGGCCAAATTTTTGTCTGGCTCCATATATCCGTTAAGTTCCCAGGAGATAAAGTCCTATCAACTACGAGTGTAGTATGAGTATTTAAGTTTTGCTGTTCTTAACATGCACATTCTAAAGACCATCAAAGCCGCTGTGAGTTATATTTATTATTTTTTACCATTCAGTACATTAACCTAAATATATTGAATTCGGATACGTAGACACTTCTTTCAATTTTTAGAGTAACGATTGACGACATTGCAACTTATGATCACACACATATTGATGCATTGTAATGAAACACTGTTAGGCCTCTTATGTTTTTTACCTCTGATGAAACAGATTACACTCAGTTGTTTTGAAATACTTCATTAAGTTTAATCGATTTGAAATTTTAAACTCATACGCCGCATATGGATACATGTTGTCCATACATTTAAATGGCATTTCTGTAGAATACGTAACTGGTACAAATAAAGGTGTACAGTATCACGGTTGTATCATCACAAAAGTAGTCAGCTTTAATACTTAGACCCATAATGTAAGCGGCTATCTTGACCCAACTTAAATTGTATCAGTCACTTCTTTGTTCTATTGAACTGTGATCCAACCATAAAACACACCGCACATATAGTGGGACGGATGAGAGTTTGTTTTGACACAGACAGAATGTCGAGAGTTTAATCAAACAATTGCGGATTGTAAAATCGTCTGTCTTGGCTACTCAACTATGTAACATAAAAGTCAGACAGTCTGTGTGTTGGCGTAAAGATGTACGTTATACAATATTATAATTTGTAATGTACACAACAATTTAAGATGTTTAAATATAAACACGTGTGTGATTGATTTCTTTTTTATACCTTAATGAAACGGACTGTTCCATTATAAGCGGTAAGTGTATGTTATGATTATTCGTTATATATAATTTATGGTTTTAAAAGAAATTATTATAATCGATATTTGTGACATGCTCGTTTCTTCATATCTTGCTGCTTAATGATATCCTCGTCTGATTGAGATTTTCGCAAACAGGTGTTTATATTTAGAAAAATGACAATTTATGTCTCTATTAAAACAGTTAACATTTTCACATTAAGAGTTAAAATAACATTTTCAAAGATTTACATATTGCTCATAACTTAAATGTATACAATCTAAAGATAGAAGGCTTTATGGCTGAGGATAAGTAAGGTTTCTGTTTAGCTGCAGTTAATATGTAATTTAGAATCGTTAAAGCCCCATAAACGCTCACAATCAACGAGTATTTCGTAAACTATTTAAAAAAAATAAAGTTAACCAATAAAAAAATCAGTGTTACTAATAGCGAAATCCAAAATTTCAACGTTTGATGTGGTCTTGTAACATAGATTTAACAAGATAAAAAATGTGTTTATTTTATTTTGTTTGGTACGTTATATTCCATTTTGATTTCCCGCAACGATATGTATTCATACGACACACGAATACTAATTTGGTACATGAACATGTGTTGATAAGTTTGTAAACTAAACATATATTTAAACAGGCATGCTCAAAATACACACCAAAGAGGATTTGATAATATATGAGAGGTATTGCGTTTATGGTGATATTGAAATGGTCGATTTCGGAAACTGTTAAAGCATTTGCCTTTGAACCACTTTTAAGAATATGTCTGTCCCTAATCCACAACTTGTTTAAACATATTGTAATAGTTCGAGTAACATTGAATTCGGCCGCGCTACGCCTCTGATAAAATCGTAATCTATACCTAAGCGATCTTTTTTTTTATGTTTGGCTTTGCACCATGATGACTATCTATATTCATGACGTATAACTTGCGTAAATGAAATTACCCGAATAAACCTATATCAACTTAATTTCGATTACTAATTAAGAGCACACAGATTGTCAAGTGACACAGAAGCCAACAAAGGTATTTATTTTAAGCACGGTACATTTGTTATTATTATTAAATATTCTTATAATACTTCATGAAGAATACAATCAGGCAGTAGAACTAAGACAACAAGGTGTAAACTGTTTTATTTGTTTAATTATTAATAGCATTGTTAAATCATCATCATCATCATCATCATCATCATCATCATCATCATCATCATCATCATCATCATCATCATCATCATCATCATCTTCATCATCTTCATCATCTTCATCATCTTCATCAACATCATTATTATCATCATCTCTCTGATTAGCTTGTGTGAACTGCATAGACTAATTTGGGACTTATTGCGCATGCATAAAGCCCAGTTTACACAGAACGAGACTCATACAGACTTTTAGATAAGGCAATTAACTAGGTTCTTAACATGTTCGCGACGTTGTAAAGGTTATTCGTGGTTTCTGACTAGACGTTTTAGGGGTCACGGGTTCGATCTTGCCATGGCAAGACTTCATATCTCCAGCCAGTCAATCAAAACGTAACGTTACCCCGAAACGTTTCCTTGATTATGGGTCCGATAATTTAGTTGAAACATACTCCATAAATAACACAAAGTACTTCGTGACGATACACTACACAATTTAACAACACGAACACTCATTCTTCTCTATGACCATACACTAGTTGAACATACTTGAAGATGTAAGTGTAATGCACGCTAAAACAGTTGACAGCTTTAGGTCAACTGTCCTACAGCGGATTAACCACCCTCTCTTCCGTTGCATAAACGCTGAATGGCTCTGCAATATACATTGATATATCCAGATCCAGAGATGTCCGCTTTAGAAGCGTTCTCCCAGTGTATTGAAGTGTAGTGGGTATGAAGCCCGCCTAGCGACCGAGAGGTACGAGAGGTTTGAACCACGCTGCAGGTGGAGGCGGTATCCAGATCTTCTACAAACAAACTAATAACTGGTTCAACCCGTTTAAAGTGCCTAAATGAGACCATACGCTTTCATTTCAATCGTGCTTACATCAATAAATGGTAGAATTAAATACTAAAATAAAACCAGCACGTGACAATAATACCCCATGCCTCCCGGTTTACACGTTTTTAAATAGCATGTGGGGTAAGTCAATATGACTATATAATTTAATGTTCAAGTATTTATATATTGAGCGATTAAGGCCTTGTGTTCTGACATATACATTTAGGATTGTATTGCCTTTAACATTTACACTTGTGACTGTAGGGCCTTTAATAGTGACAATTAAAATCCTATCGACAACCACAAATGATCAAGAATATCACTTATCTATAAATTATGTGTAAGTTTACCATGCTATGTTATATTTGTATTTATATGCATGTAATCTTGAGCATATCATTTCAACGTGAAAAGATTCGTCTTCAGGATTGTTGCATAGCGTTTAAACAAACATGGCATTTTGCTATCAGTTCGAAACTGTGTTAAACACGCTCAATTCTTTCGAGAAAAGGGGTTTTAATGCGTGTGCGTAAGGTATCGTCCAAGATTAGCATGTGCAATCTACATAGGCAAATCAAGGACGACACTTTCCACTTTTATGATAATTTTCGTTTGAAGAAAGTCTATTCTAAGTAAAAATCCAGTTTGAGAGAATAGTGTTGATTTATCTCATGCAAACAATTTCTACAAACGGAAATCAACTTAAATATTAACACGTATGCGTTATTGATCACTAAGAGATATAGTGTTACACTTAATCTTGAAAAAAACATGTACGAAACGACAAAAGCTCATCAGACTAACAGTGGTTTTAGATTACTCGCCTATTGAAGATAAGTTGTGAACAATCTGAACATAATATTCCAAAGACGGATTGATTTGCCGATACTACATTAAAACACACCATTCTTATCGTTCTTGATATAGGCACCGAGGACAAATGCAAACCATATTGTAAGCTGTAAAATTATGAAAACTACAAAATGACTTCGTGAAATGATTTAGTTGAAATGTCGTACGTTATCTTAGAATTGCGGAGTCAGTGAATGGATGTATATCAATCTAAAATCGACAAAGGTAAACTGTTTAGTTAAGTTTAATGAATATCTAATCTTATATTCTCTTACCAATTTACACTGGGTTTTGTTTGGCAGTTGTTAAAGAATGAAAACATTACATTCTAATATTCCATTTATCTGTACATCTGAACAATGAAACAAATTGTGAAGTAAAGGTTTACCATAGGCGGTCTATAATAGTAGCTTAAGGTGATTTAATCATGCAAACACCTTAAACACACGGTCGTATGCAAATCTACTTTAGTATAAAGACGAGCGTGTTATTGACCACTTTAACGATATAATGTTAAACTTAGTTTTGCCTAAACATGTACTTTATGACAAAATTCCATTGGAAGAGCAATGGTTTGAGATAACACGTCTATTGAATATAAGTTCTGAACAATTTGAAAAGAATATTCAAAAGCCGGATCAATTTGCCAATACTACATGAAACAACACCATTGTTATCGTTTTGAATATAGGCATCGAGGACAAATGCAAACTATATTTTAAGCAGTTAAACTATTAAAATTACAAAATGACTTCGTTAAATTATTAGGTTTGGAATGTCGCACGTTAGTTAAACAGTGCAGAGAGTCAGTGAACGGATGTATACTAAACTAAACCCGATTAAGGTAAACTGTTTAGTTTGTATGTTTGATGAATATTTAATAGTATACTATTTACCGAATTATAATGGGTTTTGTTTGGCAGTTGTTAAAGAATGAATACAATAAATTCTTATACTCTATTAATTGTTACATCTGAACAATAAAAAAATGTTGTGAAGTTAAGGTTTATTATAAGCGGTCTATAATAGTAGCTCATAGTATTTATTTCAATATTATCGATTAGGTTAAGTTTGTACTGGGAGTTTTTTTTTCGGATAAAATACAGTAAAATAAACGGGGTGCCGACGAATCTGGGTTAAAACTTTGTAAAATGACGTAATTATTTTGATTCTCAGCAAATGTTCAGTTGAAACATTTCAATAACATATATGAATAGAATACACATAGTTCACGGTGGGCTCGGATTGAACTTAACTGTCATAAATTCAGACACTATCTTTTTGTTTCGTTATCTTCCAGAATAAGGTCTTAAGAATTGTTTAATTTCGGACACGTTTCAGGCATTTGCATGTGAACCACATTTATCAATTATTCTGTCCCAAACACTAAGCTTATTTTATGTTATTTAATTTTTAAAATAACACTGCACTACGACTCTGGTTAAAATCTAAATCTATATATAATCGATCTATTATGTATGGCTTTGCACTATGGTTACAATGTAAACTCACGACGCACGAATTGCGTCAATGAAAATACCCGATAATCTATACCACTTTACTTTCGATTAGACCTACGTGCACACGGATTGTCAAGTGACACAGATGTTAATGAAAGGTATTAAATAAAATTAAAGTAAATATAAAAAAATAACAATGATACATGAAAAATAATACAATCACGCAGTAGAACTTACACTTAATGTTGCAAAATTGTCAATTTGTAAAATATATGAAATTAATTATGTTATCATTTTAAATACAGTCGATATAGTCGTTTAAGTCCTTTGAATACAAGCGGATTGTATTACTGAGATTGCATGCTGTAACAGTTGTTAATCTGTTAACAATAACACTTAATTTGTTGTGTGGGATGATTCGTGCCTCTATAGGTGGCACGAAAAACACCAATAATGCTCAAAAAGGAGGCATATGACGATTATAGCGTACAATGTCAGCATTATTTCTATAAGTACACAATGAAACGTGGTGCATTTTGGTACCTTTTGAATGAAATAAGCAAACTAGATTTTTTTTTTTATATATATTGACTTTTAATGATGTCATTGTGTAAAACTCGTATAGTACGTTCTGGCAGGTTAATTGACCATTTTAAAAATAGCACACGGTAACTTTGTGCTTACACAATATAAATCTATATATGAATATAAATGTGCCAATAGAAGATGCCTTTGAATAAGTATAAGTTATTATTGCACTTTTCTGTTAAGTTTTTAATAAGTTGTTATTAAGTATTCTAAAAGTTCATGATCAGCTTATACTAGTTATGTAACTTTTCTCCGATTGCGTAGCATGAACAAAATGTAACAATACTAATGGCTCGTATAATATAAACTATAAAGAAGAATAGTAAGGGATTGGAGACGTGAGCATATACCTTTTGTAAATGTTGTTGTCTTGCCGACTTTAAATAAAACTTATCTTATCTTATTTTTATTGTAGTTTACTGAGTGCATGTCCTCATAATACTCAATGTAAAAGCCTATTCTCTGTCATAAATATGAATTTTTCTGTTCATAATAGATTCGAAACAATGCAATTTAGATAAGATCAATTGTGTATAGTTTAACTTATAAGCTTATTCAATGTTCAATCGATTACCTGTTTGTGGGACGAAGAAGACTCATGATCACGCCTTGTCTTCAATTGAAAGAGAATCGCTCATACGCGTGAAAAATAGTTTAATTAAAATAAAGATCAACAAACGTGTCAATGATAAAATCAACAAAGATGGTCACTGATATGAAAAAGTTACTGGAAAAGTAATGTCAACAGGCCCGTATTAAATAGTTGTGAAAGTGCATGACGTAGTTTATAAATACCATGAAGCGAACACAAGAAGTTAGCATTTCAATTATAATGAGTTTTTTTGCGTTAAATGTATGCATACATGCATGTTTCGACGTTCTACAGTTATGTTATGTTAAGCACATACTAGTATGCGCAACATTTTGCATCGGGATCAATTAAAAAAAAAAAATGCATTGTATTTCTTCTCACCGCAATGCTATCAATGCTTCATTTAAAATGTTTAAACAACAATTTGAAAAATTATTCTGTTATATTCAGTCTGGACAAAATGGAAGCAGAGCATGATACGATCAATAGGACGGTCAATTGTCTGCCGCGTATACCAGAATTACCTCGGGAAACAGGAACAAGGAAAGAGGTTTGTGTTTTGTGATGGATACATGAAAACATGATTTTCCTTCTAGCAATACAGTCGGTTTTTTTATAAGTACATACCATTTTATTATTTTCGGTATACATTATGGACGAAGCCAATTTTTTATCACCAAGTTTCAAAGTTTTGTGTAAATTTATTAAATTATGGCTTATGTAGCACATTCAAACAATACGTGCAATACACATTTACAATAGATGATAAATAAATGTCCGCATTTTGTAAACGCATTTTCAATTTTCGACTTAGAAACAAGCAGATTGCATAGGCAGATTATGCATGTTAATACTATTTTTGGGTTTAAATAGTTTGCATAGGTTACAATGCTTAGTTACTTTAAAGTTTACTGATATGTTTTTTCAAGGTACTTGTTCCCAAGAAACCTCATCTTGGTGTAAGAAGAGTTTGTATTAATCTGGATACATCGGGGCGGTCGAACAACATACGGGATCAACATCTCTCCACAAACTTTATGGTAAAAAACTATAGTTTGTTTTGAATTAATACAATTACTTATACACCTCAATTATAAAGCGTGTCAAGTGCACACATTGGTGTATAAAGAACAGTTTTATCTGATATTTATAACGAAGTGTTGTAACTGCTCATTAGAACTTGAGTCGTCTTCGTTATTTTGAGGCTTTGGTTCGCTTATCATTATTGATTTTTAAAAATGTATTTTTAGCTGGTTGTAAAAAACACTAAGACACTTCTTTACAATAAATCAAATATCTTCAATATCGAATTGGTCTTAATTGTGTAAATCATTATTTACTATTATAACGTCCGATCTACGCACAACATGACAGACACATACCAGTTGTGAATTAATTAAGATACGTTTTGATACGTGTACCTTTTGCGACCAAGACACTTAAAAGAACAAGTATATGAAGCAACACGCGTTGAACGTGTCTACAGAGTATTGGCATGTTTGAGTGTTGTTCATGAATGCCTTATCTTCATATATTTAACGAGATAAATTAAATAGCTCACTTTTAACAAACGGCAAACACGTATAATCTTTAAAGTATGTTCAAAAAGACATCGCCTCCTTGACATTTATTTGAACAATGATCTTCAGAATTCCGGGTATTTTGCTTAAACACCCCAGCAATCCTGACAATCATACTGCCAGAGGAGTATTTTACGTAATCTAAGTTACCCTTATTAAGCCAATTTTGTTCAAGTACAAAGCGGGAAATACTCCAAATTGTGTCATTGTTTCGTGTTTGTAACAAACTATAACTTTACTAATTGCAAATGATGTTTAATCATTAGCAAACATGTGTTTTACTTATGTCTGTCGTGTTATGTTGCCACACTATTATTGTTTTCTTTTGAATCTGCGACAGAAAGATTGAACATTATTTAATCCCTGAAAAAGCCCTTTAAATCGTGTTAAGATATACATAAGTATATACTTTGTTATGAGCACTTAAACGACCACTTTATTAGTAAAACATAATATTAATAACGACTTTGTTTATTTTGTTTAAAAACATACAATCAACACATGTATGCGTATATCTGCGTTTTCAATAATCACATCTGAATATTATGGGCATATTTGTATAACACTGATGATAATGTAATAAAACCAACAATATGCTGATTAATAGTTTCACATACAGATTCCAGAGTACTTCCCAGCATTGTCTATCCGGATATCGGACGTACTGGATGATATAGGAGCCGGAAAATGCACTGTAATGGAGCGAAGAAGAACATACTTGCGGAGAGAGCGCTTGATGATGATAGCATACAACCTTAGGGGATACAATGAAGAATGTTTTCATTTCGGAAGTCAATCAGAGGGCACCACCACTCCCGGTCTTAATTCTGATATTGATTTGCTACAAAGTCACAACCGTGTGAACATCATGACAGACTGGATAGACTGGGAGGCTGGGGTGAATAACCTTCTGATGCTGCCTGACGACATCATGTCATCACAACAGTACTTACTACAGGCCATCAACAGATACACACCGGAAGCGGTTACATGTATTGACGATGACATGTGTGTTAGGAAAGATTCTGGGCAGGTACTGTTTAGCTCAGAACGATGGAAACAGGAATATGAGAAGATACATGCAGCTATTGGGGAGATAACCAAACATGGACCTTCTGTTAGTCCAATGGCAAACTGGGATATCGTAGCGGCATTTCACGTCTGCAAACATCTTCCTGAAATACAACACTGGATAACGAGATGTAGAGGTAATCACTGGCCGCCAGCCAAATTACTGGAGGCTGCAAGGGTAGCTCCGTCTTTCCTGGTACCTGCCGGTCATCCGGACAGTGATTACAAGCGCGAAGAATGGAGACTGTCTCCGAACCTCATAGAACGAATGTTGATGTTAAGTTTTAATATGACGCAAATAAAATGTTACATTGTTTTAAAATTAATTAAACAATCCTTATTTAAGAAAATGGTTTGGGATTTTACCACAAGTTTTAATTGTAAAACTTTAATGTTCCACACCATAGAAAGAACACGCCCTTCTCTGTGGAAGGAACATAACCTCATGTTTCTACTTGTATTATGTTTACAAGTATTAAGGAAATGGCTGAGATTGGGAAGATTCCCTCATTACATCATTGAAGGGGTGAACTTGTTCGATGGGAAACTGTCTGTAGTGCAACAAAGACGCCTTTTACAGTACGTGGACTTCTTGCTAAAGATCGACTTGCAAGATTTATTTTATATAGATATAGATAAATTAGGGTTTCGGTTACAAGCTTGTGGTAAAGGGCGAATCGGGGAAGCTGGAGAGGAGGAACTGGGACCTGTATGCTTACGTCACAGCATCAGTTTATTGCTGAAGTTCGAGTGCTTGCAA